>JAOWBR010228702.1:0-11415 GCA_028571145.1 Dionaea muscipula
ATGGAGAAGGGCTTGATTTGATCACTTTTTTTTTGAAACCGTTAGATAAATATTTAACAAAAACTGTTTGGATGAAGCCCTTTCCGGTCATGTTTTTGTTTGAAATTTTTCAGGGTGCCTTAAAACTACGTTTAGAATACATTCAATGGTTTAGATCATCAAAAAAACAAAAAAATCCATGAGGTCCGCATTTTAATCTGGTAGGGGCATCCTTACTAGATAATCTCACAAATGTTGTGAGGAATAGAATGAGGCATACTATCAGTCATTGGATGACCATCAAACAGCTGTTTCTCAGCCGTACGATTAAAAAAAAACCAGGCTGATTAACAATGGGTCAAACCCTACTTTCTCCTTCTATGCCAGTATCGTGACCCTTCCCAACCTTTCTCCATCTCCAACCTTGTTGGGCAATCTGAGAGACGACGACCAACAATCGGAGACAATCGGAGACAGGCGACCGGCGATTGGAGGCGGAGACCGGAGGCGGCCAGCATTGACGCAAAGGGGTTTCTTCCCACTTCTCGATTCGCACCTCTTCATCGCCGACGAAGGAGCAGCGAAATCCAATAGGTATGGCGTTTCCCTCTTCTTTCTCTCGATTCTCACACACACACACACACACTCTCACCGGTAACGTCTCTCTCGATTCTCATAGTCTCTCTCGCCGACGACCGACAACAACTCGTCGGAGAAACCAACTCGCCGATCCGAGTTAGCTGAAAAATTGGTATTCATTTCTTGTAATATCAATTTTCAATTTTATTAATTAGGGTTTTGTTGGTTAACATGTTCAATTCTCAATTTTTGAATCTAGTGTTTCGACAGCATGAATGCCAATGCAGTATCGATTTGCTGGTTTTGATTTTATTATCATATTTTTTTTTGCTTCAAATCAGTGAAACACCATGTCTGTTAATGAAGATGGTCATCCAGTTGTTTGTTGTGACATGTCAATTGAAACAATGCCGCTATCAGAGGAAATCGGAACACCATATATAGGTATGGAGTTTGGGAGTATGGAGGAAGCGAGGGACTTTTATGAGGAATATGGCAAAAAATAGGGTTTTGTATTCGCACGCGGACAACAAAAAAAAGCCATTATAGGTGTGATGATGTTACTTTTGCTTTATTTGTCTATGCACATGAAGGAGAATTAAAATAGAATGTCATCGCGGTGGAGGAACATTTCAAAGTGGCCGAGAAAGTAGATGATGAGTTTGTGAAGAATGCAACGAATGCAAAGGGGAAAGATAGAACTTCTTCAACTATTAGAATGGGGTGCAAAGCTTTTATGTGGTCAATTTTCACAGATTCACTGGTAGATGGAAGGTTGCTGGTTTTGATGACACTCATAACCATAAAAATGTGACCCCTGCAAAGAGAAAACTGATGAAGTGTTGCAAATCTATGCCGAAGGCTGTTAAGGCTTTGACTGAGGTATTTCGTGAAGAAAACTTACTGGTTTCAAAACTATCGGCGCTATTTGGCGGTGATAATGCTTTCTTTGACAAAAGGGATTTCCATAACCATTTGGGGAAATTGAGGCATAAAAATCTTGAACTGGGAGATGCTCATTCTGTCTTTGAATATTTTAAGAACAGTCATGCTGAAAACCCACAGTTTTATTCTGCAATTTAATGTGATGAGGAAGGGAGGGCGGTTAATTTTTTTGGGTGGATGCCCATGGACGAATGACATATCAGTATTTTGGAGATGTCATTACGTTTGATACTACGTATCGAACAAATAAGTATGACATGCCTTTTGCTCTATTCACCGGTGTGAACCATCATTTTTAGTCGATCGTATTTGGATGTGCGTTGTTGTAGGATGAGACCGAGGAAACATTCTTGTGGTTGTTCGATACATGGCTTAAAGCTATGGGTGGAGTGCATCCTACTTCAATCATGACTGATCACGACCTTGCAATGAAGGCAGCAATTGCTAAAGTCTTTCCTAATTCTAGTCACCGTTTGTGCATATGGCATATTAAGAAGTTTGTAGAGAAGTTGGGACACTTGTATAAAGAGAAGTCAAAGTTCTGAAAGCAAGTAACGCAATGTATTCGACATACACAATGGAGGAATTTGAAGAACAGTGGGGTAAATAGATGTTCCAATACAACCTATCGTATAATGCTTGGCTTGTACACCTATATGAAATCCGAGCTTCATGGGTGCCAATTTATCTTCGTGCGTGCGTGCGCCATGCGTGCGTGCGTGCGGAATGCTCTCCTGAAGCTATTAAATATGGATGGAATGATGGTTGATGGTTCAGCCAACTATGTCTATCAGCTAGGGATGGGCTATATTTAATCTAATAATTCAAGTGCTTTTTCTTGCAATCAAATTTCTATGGCATATGCTCAATTTGTTTACTCCAAGGTCTTTTAGCATGCATGCGTCAATGTATATGGAGTGAAAACTAAATCCCTATCTGGCACTTGATTTTCATTTTATGGCTTGGATTTGTTAATTTCTGACTTCCAGTTTTATATCAATGATAAATCATCATGGTATTTCAAAGCCGTTAACATTATAGCACACATAAATTGATTGCAGTTCCGTCTCTTGGTCTGCCACCCTCTACGTGAAACCATACAATGTATTATCGGATTCATATGGATATTGCACTTCTTTCATGGATTTGCTTCTTTTAATGTGCATTCTAATCTGGAAACCCTAACAGCATATTTTGGTTTTGATTTCTTTATCAAGTTGTTAATGTATGTGATAATTTCGGATGATATATTTGCCTCGAGCAGCTATGACAACAAAGAGATAGGCTTGGCTGGTGGCAGCATGTTAAGAGAGTGCATCAAATTCCCCACTCTTGCGAAGTAAGATGCTCATTGTTTATTTTTTTTGATTATGAATGATTGTTCTAAAACTAGAGGATTAAGAAGGAGTGCGAAGGACAAATTATTGGGCTGGTCGCATATGTTTCATCTGTGAAATGTTTTCCATTCTGCGGGACGATGGTGGCTTTGCCTTGTCACTATGTCGTCCTTGAGAGTCATAATGCTGATGACTTGAAGAATGCTCTTTTTTATGCTTCTCTCTTAAAATTATTACTTATTACACTTCCAGCAGGTCATTGGTGCGGAAGTTTTAGGAAGAGGTAAACTGTTTTTTTTGTGCCATGTTCATGCATATAAATTCTTCAACCTGCTTCCTAAGTTTGGTAGTTTAACTTCCAATTCGATCTTCCCTCAAAGTGCAAACACTGTCCTGCATGAGATTATGGTCAATGAACGTTCAGGATTGTTTAGAGAGAGAATGAAATAGGAGAAATGATGGAGAAATCCATGATGGGGATGTATAGAAATAAATGGGAACTGGCAAAAGTTTAAACCGATAAAATTGTGCATAGGTAATGTATACTTGCGGAGAGGAAGTCGAGAATGTGGCAACAGTATGAACTTGAACTCATCATTCAACTGTGCTTGATATCTGTCCTGGATCCCATGTTTACAGGCTGTGGAATACTGGAATTGTAAAAGAAAACTGGAATATTTTCATTACTAGGAGATCATTGAATCTTGGTAAAGACTTGATGATCGATGCCGATATATGCAGTAAATTGGGTGGTAATATCCATCTGGGAAAGAAGTTCGGATAACTTTAGCTAGCCCACTGATGTAATAATTTACTGCAAAACTTGGATCACAGTTTAACTCAGGAGCTCAAGACTTTTAAGTGAATCTTGGCTCTAAACATCGTGCAATCTGTTTTTCTTTTTAAATGCCATTTTCGAGTGAAAGCTTTTTCGCTGGAAAGTGCTGAAAATACTTTTAAGGGTTTATGATATTCTCTTTCATTTTTTGTTTTTGTGGGTAATTAAGGGTTCTGGCATTCCATTCCATCTTACTTAATCTGCATTACATCTTCGTAAAATCTACAATTGAGGCCTGAAAGGGTTTTCTGCCTTTGTTTTATTTGTTTGGACATCCTTCGTTTACCTTCGCTCTTGGATGGGGCTGTCAGGATTTTATGGGTTTCATTGCTTGGTGTTCACCAACTAGATAAGTTGGAATGTGATTTCCAGAGAGCCTTATGGAGTAATTGCTGTGTTTGTTATGTTATCATTCTTGAACATCTCAGTGTACTTTGTATTTGCTCTTGTGCTTTCATCTTAATTAATTATCTTTTTCCATGAAAACACTATTGTGTTTGAGTAACTCCAGTGAAGATATTATTGATTCCAAAACACTGTCAGTATTTGCGTGTACAAAGTAGGGTGGATTGTAAATTTTTTTTGTAAGCAGTTTGTACTTGGTTGCATTTCTACATGTTTCAGTGGCAGTTTCACATAACTGTTTATTATGTTATTTTCAGGTACATATTGGAGTCAGCTAGCTTTCAATTGTTCTTCAAATATGTAGAACTTTCCAACTTTGATGTTGCTTCGGATGCATTTTCTACTTTTAAGGTCAGTCTGGTTTCTATATGTATGTTTCTACGTGGTATTTGAGGAAGCCTCTCTGGATTTCTGGGGGGCTACATATATTGTATCATTCACTAGACCCTCTCTCCTTTCGGCTGGAAGCTCAAAACATTATGCACTAGTTCTTCTGTCGTGTTTCCTTTTGGTTGTGAAATGAGATCAGCCAGGGATCCTTATTACTGCAGGACCTGCTTACCAAGCATGACAAAGAAGTTTCAGAATACCTGACTTCTCACTATGAAGAGGTTCACTTTCTTCTCCTTGCACTTGTTTTGGTTGAAGAAATGCTGCCTCTTCCTGTTCTTCTAACTTGAAGCTGTCATAAAAATCATCTCAACTTCAGTAGTTCTACCAACTGCATCCTTGAGAATTATTGAGCCACCTAAAAAAGTTAATGGATGACAAGAAAGGAAAATAAAGAATTCCAGGTGCTCTTTTTGTGTGTTAGTGTTTGAATGCTGTTTGCCTCAATTAAGTTGCTTGCTTACTCTTGCAGTTCTTTGATATGTATGAAAAGCTTTTGGTTTCTCCTAACTACGTGACAAGAAGACAATCACTGAAGGTCAGCCAATGTTGCGACTTCCAAATTACATTTGTTTTGTGCAAAATTCATACATGTACTAACTGTGTCTTGATGGTATTAGCTTCTCACGGATTTTCTACTAGAGCCACCAAACTCACATGTAATGAAGCGCTACATTTTAGAAATCCGGAATCTGAAAGTCATCATGACATTACTAAAGGTATCAATGATGCTTTCCTGATCTATGCTCTTTGCACATGTTATAGGTATATGCCACTTTTGCTCCTATAGAAGATCAGTAGTTGCATGTCTGCCCTGGACATTAATCTGTTAGGGCCTTATGGAGTTCCTGGTCTGAGTGTGCCATTTTTGTCTCATCTCCTATCTGACTTTTGGTTTGTCCCCTGTATTTTAGCATAACTTTGTTGAGGAAAATTGTCCTGACTCTTTAGGCCCCTATTTGGTGGGTGGAAAACTACCTTGAACTGAAATTATCATCCTTGAAAATGAATATCCTTGAAACTTATAATTTTTCCCTTGGTGAAATTATTGTTTTCTCTCCTTTCTTCCCCATTTTCTTCTCCGTTCCCCGAGATTCTTCCTCTGCAAATGCCCAACAGGCAAGAGATGAGGGCAACTTCCTCACCTGTAGCTAGCCAGCATTCTTTTTCTCTAGCAAGGTTAGCTATGCATGTTTCCTGTCATCTCCTATTTCTAAGCATTCTTTCTTCTCTTTTCTCTTTTTTTGGTTCTATTCTGATTCAACTTCTGTCTTGTCCTTAAAACATATGCTGTGGATCTGACCATACGGTGTTAGATCCAATCTTATTCAGATCCAACCTTGGATCAACTGAAGAGCACAGTTGATACAGGAGAGAGAAGGCATTCGACTTTCACTATTTGTGTAGAACTACTTGGTCACAGCTGCATTGGTGGTTCAGCAGCACAAGCAGCGGTGGAGACCAGTGGTCATGTGTGTGTTTTAATTGCCGATGCATGACCAAGGAAAAAGTGTTTCTCCTTGTGAAGTTGGCGATTTCCATTCCGTACGTTTGGTGCTTAGACGGTGCTTGGGACTCTTCGGTTTGTGGCTTGTGGAGGTTTTGAGGTGTTTATGGTCAGCACGCCCGTGTTGGAGCGTTTTGTGTGATGTGCTGCGTTTCAGTGGAGAACCCGATTGAGGGTGTTGGGACGGGCCTTTTCTAGCAGACACGGGCAAGGCGAGCACGGTCGTGCCAGGGGGCACCACCGTGCTGACGATCAGCATTTTTTCGGGATTTTCGGTATTTATACCCCTTTATGTTATTTCGTGCGACCGTCATGTTGAAACCCTCTATTGTGACCCTCCATTGATTGAAGAGGAGTTTGGAGATGTGGAGATCATCCGTGGGAGCGTTGGAGATTTGTCCGGAGCAGTTCTTTGGCTTCGTTCGGTTCTCTGTTTAATTAGGGTTTCTCTTTCCTTCTTGTTTTCGGTTAGAGATCTGGTAAAGGTTCCACCTTTGTGCTTGTTAGTGGTTCCTTTTAGATTCCCTATTTGTAAACGCTCGTTTGGTTATTGGATTGATTGTTTTGCCATTAGATTTGATTGTCTGTTATTCTTTTCCTGTTGGTTTGTGGATCTTGGACTTATTGTTTTGGTTGCTTCCGCTGTGTAGGTGGTATCACGTTCGTGTGGTACTCCTGCCTCTGGTTATAACAAGTGGTATCAGAGCAGCTTTGGTTTTTTGGATTTAGGTTTAGGCGAATTTGGGTTTTAGGGTTTTGGGATTCAAGATTTGATTTTGCCTTAATTGTTGAATATAGGGTTTTGGGTTCTTGATTTGGATTGCCCTATCTGGTTGTGTGGATTCTCTGGGTGTTTTGGTTTATCCCTTTGGCTTTGGGATTTTGGTTTGGTGCATCTGTTTGGATATTCTTGTTTTGGCTTGTATACATGGCTCTTCAGTATTTTATTGATAAGTTTGATGGGATTGGCGATCTTGACCTGTGGAGGATGCAAATGACTACTATCCTGATTAAGGAAGGGGTTGATGGTGCTTTTGATTTGACCACTGTAGGTGTTGATAGGTCTACTACAGAGTGGAAGAAGACGGACAGGTAGGCTTTGGTGTCTATTCACCTTGTCTTATCCAATGAGGTTCTTCGTAGGGTGCAGGATGAGATCTCGGCAGCTAGCTTATGGAAGAAGTTGGAGGAGACGTATATGGATAAGTCAGTGTATAGCAAGATGCATTTGATGATGCCGTTTTTTAGGGTTGAGATGAGGCATGGAGAGTCGCTGCAGGCGCATGTGGACCGTTTTAATCATGCAGTTAGGAAGTTGGAGAATGTTGATTTCTCTTTTGATGATGAGGTGAAGATTGCACTCTTGTTGACTCGTTTGGCTCTGAAGCATACTTTGACAAGAGATCAGATCATTCATAGTATGACAAACACTGACTACCAAGCTGTGATATAGCAACTCATATATATGGAGATAGTAAAGAAGACCATTGAGGAGAATTTTGGACCACAAACTGGTAGCAGTGATTAGAGTCTGTTTGTTCGAGATAGACGTGAGAAGTATGACTACAACAGCCGCAGGGGTGGCAGTGGATCGGGACACTCCAATTCTAGGCCTCGGGATATGAGCAAGGTACGTTGCTATTATTGTAAGAAATTTGGGCGCATGAAGTTTGAGTGTTCGAGACTTGAGGAGAAGAGCGACAGTGATAGGAAGGGAAAGGATTTTGAGATTGACGCTGATAAGAAGCAGGGCTTGGTAGGCGTGGTGGTTTCTGATGATGATGCAGATTTGATGGTTACTACCCAAGTTCTGGTGTTGCTGATCTTCAGACCTTGATTCGGGTTGCTCGTTCTATATGACTCCTCGTAGGGAGTGATTCATGTCCTACAGATCTGTGTCGAATGGAGTTTCATTCATATGGGTGATGGTTCAGTCTGTAGGGTTGCTGGTATGGAAGCTATTCGGGTTAAGTTGCGTGATAGGTCAGTGTTTGTTCTGCAGGGAGTTCGCCATGTGCCTGGGTACTTTTGATGATAATGGTTACAGTCGATCTATCCGTGGTGGTGCTTTTCGCTTGTCACGTGGGTGCCGTGTAGTGATGAAGGGTCACAAGATCTGTGGGTTGTACCTTTTGGAGGGTAGTACAGTTGTCGGTTCAGGTGCAACTTTGGCCTCTTCTTGGGTTTTAAGGTGTTTTGTGGTGTTTTTGGGCTGACACGCCCGTGTCGTGCCATGGTCAGCATGCCCGTGTTGGAGCGTTTTGTGTGATCTGCTGCGTTTCAGTGGAGAACACGGTCGAGGGTGTTGGGTCGTGCCGCTGGGCATGGCCGTGTTTTTAGCTTTTCCAGCAGACACGAGCAAAGCGAGCACGGGCCGTGCCAGGAGGCACGATCGTGCCGACGGTCTGCGTATTTTCGAGATTTTGGGTATTTATACCCTTTTATGTTATTTCGTGCGGCCGTCGTGTTGAAACCTTATGTTGGGAGTCTCCATTGATTGAAGAGGGGTTTGTAGATCGCCACAAGAGAGATCCAGAGACACTTTTGGCATGAAGATCATTTGTGGGAGCGTTCGAGATTTGTCCGGAGAAGTCCTTTGGCTTTGTTTGGTTCTCCGTTTGATTAGAGTTTCTCTTTCCTTCTTGTTTTCAATTAGAGATTTGGTAAAGGTTCTACCTTTGTGCTTGTTAGTGGTTCCTTTTAGATTCCTTATTTGTAAACGCTCGTTTGGTTATTGGATTGATCGTTTTGCCGTTAGATTTGATTGTCTATTATTCTTTTCCTGTTGGTTTGCCGATTTTGGACTTTTTGTTTTGGTTGCTTCCGCTGCGTAGGTGGTATCATGTTCGTGTGGTGCTCCTGCCTCTGGGTATAACACTCCTCATGTTCAGAGCATGTTTTTGCTCACCCAATCAAAGAAAACTTTCCATTGAAAAAAATCTCATTCAACAAAATAATTTTCTATCCGACCAACCTGAGTGTTAGTATTTGCAAGATTTGTTTCAAGATTTGTTTGTCAACTAAGAGGAAAATTGCTGCGGGCTACTGTTCCTTTCCATTCTGGAATCACTGGTAGAATGATTGGTAGGTCAACCAGAGTGTTAGTATTTGCAAGATTTGCTCATCAATTGTTACGGGCCTGGGAACGAGTGATAGGGGGAGTTATGGTTGACGATGAAGGCAACAAATGAAGGGGATTGAGGAAATCAGAGTAAAGGGAGGTAGGGAGAGACGAAGGGAGCAGACAAAATTTGAGAACTTTGGAAGAACTGATTTTTTCCATTCATGATTCATTCTAATGTTAATACATGCATAAATAATGTTACGAGTGATAAAATAGGAAAATAATATATGAGATCTATTTATTTAAAAATATTCCTTATTTTCTTAATCTGGAAATATTTCTTATTTTCATAATCAATCTTCCCCGTAAATTCTAGTCACTTTTGAGATCCTTAAAATATTTTCTTCCTAATTGGATATTATTGGATCGTAATATTTTCCCCCTCTCGACAATGCCCCTTGTCCTCAAGGGCAGGAAAAGAAAATTAAAGCTTCGTCTATGATGGTCTTGTGCAATAATAGTAATGAATAAAAAGTATCGAAGTCCATGGAGGAGGAAGGGGTGGAATAGGGTTGTTGGCTCCTCAAACAGCCGGTCTTGGAGCGGCAATAGGGTATGGAACTTGTTAGGCAGGATGTCCAGTGCTGTAGAGTGATCCACACTGAGATTCACAGTAAATAACTGAAGGAACATCCCTTGGCCTCACTTGCAGGCTGTGCTGTCCAACTTGTCTTCCAGGAATCGATCAAGTGAAATGAGTTTTCCTTGCAACACCACTATTTTGCAATGATCATCAATCTGTGCAAATGTAGATGAAATAAAATCCTCTGTAACTTTAGGCACTTTCTCACTTGGATTATCCATGGAAACAATGTTCAAAAAGTCAGTAGCATAATCAATTTTAGAATGAAAATCAGCTAAAGATGCTTCAACCATCGGCTTCACGGATTTTGTTTGTTTTACAGTTCTTGCCGATTTCTCATTATGTTGAGGTCTTGGAACAGTCACAACCTCATTAATCATAGAGATAATGATGAGGAGTTGAGATTTGGGAATTTTATGGCAGTTGGCAAAGGAAGTGGTGGAGAGAGCAGATTTGACGTTTTGGTGGGTTTGGTTGAACATGGATGCTGATGAGGGTTAGGGGGAACCGAGAGCAAATTTGAAAAAGTGGTTTTTGGATTGTTTGATGTTGGGCTCTCTAATGTTGGAGGGGGCAATGGCTTGTCTTGTATTAAAAAATCAATAATTGACAACATCCATCATATATGAATCTTCCATTAAGAGCATCCATGACATGATTGGTATCTTCATAACAAAAAGAATGTACCGAAGTAGGAAACTTCTTATAACGATATATACATTCGATTTGTCTATAAGTAGAAAATACTTTATCAAGCACATCCCTTATAATCGGATATATCTCATTCACGATGCTCATATTAAGATGTCTGTTGTCTAAATTTTTGAGGGGCATGGTGTAGAATATGCTATCCAACAGTTTGGTCAATCGTTCACTTGTGTCATCCGGCAGTTTGGTTAGTCGCTCACATGCGGCGGCCACCTTTTGTTCAATTAGAGCGACTCTCATGGTATTGGTTTGAGAAGTGGGCATGATGACGACAATGATTTTTTTTTAATAGAAATTTCTAACAGGATATGTTTAGCACCAGGTCCGAGGACAGTCGAATCTAATACCAATTTGTTATGGGCCTGTGAACGAGTGATAGGGGGAGCTATGGTTGATGATGAAGGCAGTAGATGAAGGAGAATGAGGAAATCAGAGGAAAGGGAGGTAGGGAGAGACGAAGGGAGCAAACAGAATTTGGGAACGTAGAAGAACTGATTTTTTTTCCATTGATGATTCATTCTAATGCTAATACATGCATAAATATTGTTACGAGTGATGAAATAGGAAAGTTACTTAGGAAAATTGATGTATGATGTCTATTTATTTGAAAATATTCCTTATCTTTATAATTTGGAAATATTTTTTATTTTCATAATCAATCTTCCCTGTAAATTCTAGACTCTTTTGGGATCCTTAAGATATTTCCTTCCTTATTGGATATTGTTGGGTCGTAACATCAACCAAGAGGAAAATTGTTGTGGGCTATTCCTCTCCATTCTGGAATCAGTGGTAGAATGATTGGTAGGTCTTCATGAACACCCATGATTCTAGTTGTCACTTTGGAAATTAGTGAACCAATGTAGTTTGAAAATTGGAGATACTGCTTTGCTTGTCATTATGCACTAAATGCTGCTTTGCTGGTCATTATGCATTAAATGCTGCTTTGCTGGTCATTATGCACTGAACAAACTACTCTTTTTTTTTTTTTTTTTTTTTTTTTTCTTTTTTGTTTTTGAAACT
>JAOWBR010228812.1:0-17273 GCA_028571145.1 Dionaea muscipula
ATAATATGTCGATTTTTAACGGTTAGTTTCCAACGGTTTGTTTCAACAATCAGTTTTCAATGGTCAGTTTCTAACGGTTAATTTTTAGCCGCTAGTTTTCAATGGTTATTTTAAACATAAAACAAAAATGACATTACTAAAGAAATAAAGATACAACAACGATAAATAAAATTATAGTACTTTAAAATAAAAGATACAATGATGAAAAATAAAATTACAATACTCTTAAATTACCAACTTATGATCCAAATAACTCCGTTATTTATCACTAAGAAGCCGTTCTGTCTCTGATTGTGAATCCCGACTAATCAGCTGAATGAGAAATTTTTTACTTTTTTGTTCACTCTTTTTCAAGTTTAACTTCAAGTTCTTTCTCGTTCAATCGCAAGTATTGTTGCATCATATTCATTTGTTTAGCATCACTCTTCTTCATTTCTGATAATTGTTTGCTAATTTCATCCATCGAACCCTTTGGCACTCCTTTTCCTTTCCTTTTAGCAAGCTTGATACTAGGTGGACAGACGAGGGACTCATCATGCTCACCATCGTTGGATTGTGTTTCTGGGTTGGATGATGATGAGTAGCCTCCATGTTCATCCATTTTTGTTCTTTTCGAGCTTCCGCCGCTCAAGACCATAGCTTTCCATTTTGGTTCTACTTCTGATAAGTGTCATGCATGCTCCAATGTGAAATCCTTCCCCATGTCAGTCTTAAAAATTGCATGTGCATTCATGATGACATCGATTTCAGAAGCGACAGATGATTAGTAGTTTGATTGTAACAACCGACGAATTTTGGAACCAACGCACTCATTCTTTGCCAATGACATTTATATTGACTAACACTTCTTCGAACCCTTGAATCATAGAACTCATTATAGTACTCAGCAACCCTTCCCCCAAAAGCGGAAGCTTTCTAATCGGTCCTTGTCTTTGCTTATATTTAACCAAGCACTAATAAGCACTTTGTCTTCCTTTGTACGCCAGTTTTTTTTCTGTCTCAATCAGTGCATTTGGGATGACCTCAAACTGGAGTATCTTCAGCCAATTCTACAATCTCTTGTGTTTCACATTGCGTGGAAAAATCAGAAAAATCAATTGGTGATCTATTTCGAGAAGCACCTCTAAAAGCAGATGAGGTTATAGGAGATTGATCGACTTTCTGTGAGGCACTTCCCAAAATGAAAACACTATGGACGATATAGATTACTAAAATATGGGGTTGGATTAAAAGGATCTTAAAATGATAAATTTTGAGAATTTGGATAAATTGATGAATATTGAAAATTTGATGAATTTGGAGAAAATTTGATATGTGGTGGAAATTGGAAATTTGGGTCATTTGGAGAATTGAAAATTTCTAAAATTTTATGAATTTTCCATGTACTCTAAAAAATTTGATAATTTGGATCATTTTGAGGATTTGGATTATTTGGATCCATTTTTTAGGGCAATTTGGAAAGAAAATGATTAATATGAAATGTTGAGGATAAAATATGCAATTTGAGAGAGGATGTATTGTGTGATGAATGTTCAAGTGTGTTCTCCATTTATAGAGAGAAAACATGTAGTTCTTACAGAAAAAAAGTGGTTGGGTTACAAAAAATTTTGTCCAAAAGTGACAAAAAATTTAAACCAAAGTAAGAAAAAAAAAGAGTCGTTGGATACAAAAACAAAGCAACAAAACCAAAAACCAAACAAAAAATTTTACACCAAAGCAAAGTGAAATCAAAAAGCAAAAAGCAAAAACAAAATCCACAGAAGCAAATATGTTTTATTCAAATGGGATCCACTTCTGCAAAATGTGCATGCACAAATACACCGGTGCAACCCAAACAATCGTAATTGAAGGATGCAAACTGATGCACTCCTCCACATTAATGAATCCATCATACACTGATGCACTCCTCTGACTTTTGTCCCATGCACCGCTGATGAACCGTCCGTTGCACATGCCCTTATTCTTCTTTGTTGCCATCCCCTTTTGACTGTTGCTACACAGCGAGCCATTTATTGGGTATACTAAGGTGACATCATTTCTTCCACAAGCTCAGACACATGAATCGGATATTATTTTCATTTTGTTTGTCTTATGAAACATCGTATCCTCTCCCTAAGTGATTTGACATGATGTTCAAATTTCAGAAGGCTGTCTGCGAGGACTTGGTTTGGCAGATGGACCAAGCTATTTCCAGGTGTGAAGTTCGAGGCCTTGAGAGATTTGGCACAGGGCATTTGTGGAGAACTTTGTTTGGCAGATGGACCAAGCTATTTCATGATGTGAAGTTCTAGGCCTTAAATCTCAACTTATGATTTTCTCAAAAGCTTATAATTCTATTGAATCATAAAAGCTAAATCATGTCTTCTCTTGCTGCTCTCAAATGAATGCAATCAAGCCTGTCTAGCTCTCACTCATCTACAAGTCACATGGGTTGGCATTTTTTTTCTAGCATGTCTGGTCATAACTGATCTTTTCTTTTTATTATTTACAAGATCCAGATCCTGATACAGATCTATGCATTTATCTTCAATATCCCATATTTATCGTCCATTTTCTTGTATGTCTATTCAGGACATTCATTTTTGAAGTTGGAAGTTCTGTTTCTGGTCAGGCTATCTGGATGTGTCGAAGCTGGGTGTGGAGAAAAAAAAAAAAAAAACAGGGGTCATGTACCTAGAAGAAACATGATCAGCATATCGAGAGCATCTCGTGCATCATGTGTCTCACTGGCTAGTTTCTGGTTACAGTAAAAAGAAAGCCAATGATTGATGTTTCTATGACTGCCTTTTAGTTGGACTAAAGGATGACACTAGTTAGAATATTTCTGGAATTGAGGCATATATATATGATGCTCCAGAAGGCTGCTTTCTTTCAATTTTAATCTGTTAAAGGTTGATACTCTAGATTATTGCAACTGTAGAGTTGGGAACTTCTTTAAATGGGGTGGTGCAAAATGTTCCCCAGCACAAAATTTGACTGTGGATCAGTATGTTGGGATGAGGTGACATTGCTGTTTCAGATATGAAACCATAAACTAGTGACTGGTGATGTTAATCCTGCATATGAGCTCTCTAGTTTGTCAGAGTGGATGCTTCTGGTCTCAATATATAAAGAAGAGTTCTTTGCTGTTTGGTGCTACTGTTGGAGGACTGGAATTGTTGATTTGTATGTATTCGACATGCTTCTTCCAACCGTGAAGTCATGCTGGTAGTTATTTCTCTTGCTCTTATGCACATTACGGAATAAGTTGCATTTTGAACTAAAATAGCTGTTCAAAGGATTCTTCTCAGAAATCTTAATGATGGAAACATATTATCAAAAATCAGTTGCTCTAGGTTGTGATTCTTCATTATCAGTTGAGATGGCCATCTTCATACCTGAAACTCTGAAGGGATTTTGTGTTCGCTAACTATAGAACATGACAGGAAACACAAGCTGGGAAAGTGGGAAGACTCATCTGAATAGGACGACTTGTAATGAGGCAGGTGATGGTTCATTGTTGGTTTGGAGAACCAGCAACCAGGTAGACAGTACTGGCTGCTTTTGAAAATTCTGTAGTTCCTTTCTGTGTGTAGCACAGTTGGTGGTGATGGTTAAGACGCAGAATATATCCCCCTTGAATTTATGAAGATAAGGGGACATAAATTCCGCTATTGACGGACTGTAGCTAGGATCAGAGGCACTTGATTGACAGTGGAGCTAGCTTCAGACCTCTGATAGAGCATGGCTGTTCATGGACCATGGTTGTCAATGGCCAAAAGAAATACTGTTGTCATGATGGAAACTCATGATTCACTTTGGTTGTGGTAGACAATCATACGTGTTAGGTAGCCGACAGTCAGCGTACTATTTTTGTCGGATCTTGTGTGCACGTGTGGCCGACCCCACTTAGTGGGAAGTGGTTGTGGAAATTATGATGATGATGATGATGATGAGACAATCATGCTTATAATCTGGCCAAATATGCACCGTGTACTTTTCCCGAGGCTCCAGGTATTTTTCTTTTTTATGTCAAATTGCTATCTTAACTTACGATGTCTTCAGTGCGGGATTTGGTATTTTTCCCACTCCCTCATGGAATAAAGTTGCTTTATGCATGTCAGTTTCTTATGAAGAACTGAATAGCCCATCTGATTATTATTGCTTGTTGAGATCTCTTATGGCCTGCTTGGTTTGGTATTTTTTTCAATTAGAAAAACTTAAACAAGATTATTCATCAAGATAGAAAGTGAATCAGAAATAATAATGCCTTTTCAAAAAGGATTATCCTTCTAAGGTTAGCAACCTTTGGTTTTATCGACTCCGAAGATGTATTTTGTTTCCTTAGTCCAAAGCTCTCTCCTCCATTGCCAATCTGTCATGCTTCTTCAGGACACTCAGTTACCATCTGCAATATCACTTCAGTCATTGATATCAAATTCACCAGCTTCAATATGTTTGACTTGAGATAATTGAGCACCAAGGAAGCCCATTCTCCTTTAACAGTGCCGCCTTGGTATCTATACGCTTATGGTTATGTCTTGCCCTATATGTCAAAAATCTGTGCATTAATTACCATCTCAAATTTTCCGCTTCCACTCGCCTCCGCCCTTGGCATAGTTAGTTTGGTTGGTCGAGACATCCAGCTCTACTTGACAAGCTAGCTAGGCATTCTGCTACGAAAGTTCAATGGGTGCTGTTGATGCTTCTTGCCCGTCAGATGCTATTGCTGCTATGTTTTCTTATTCACGCCTTTTCTTTCATAGATTTGCCGATTGCGAGGTGTTAAGTGAATTTCATGAGGTGTTAGCCTGTTAGAGAAGAGTTTAAGCTGTTGGGTGTACATTTGCCTTGTGTCCACATTTTGTTTATGGACTTCAGCTCTGAGACCCAAGCATACCATTGAGAAATGTTATCCGTTTTTTCCCCTTGCATTCCAAAGTTGGGGCCAGCGTCGAGGTTCTTTTTTGTCCCCAAGCCTCCCTATGCCACTCTAAGATTACAAAGCTTATCATATTGGTGTGATCTCCTTTTTTTCCTTAATATATTTGATGGTATTTAGATAAATATAATTAATAGGTTTTCTTTTACCACAAAGTTGGTTTTTTAGTAGAGTTGATTTCTTAATAGATGATCTCGCCTCTTTCACTTGGGTGAGTTGAGAAAGTTCGAGAACATATTTGTCAAAGGAAATAAATTATGTTGAAATATTGGATTCCTTAAAAATATCATATTGTTACAATTAGAAGATACTTATTGCATTTAGAATTAACATATTTATGAATAACTGTAATTTTCTTACCTTAGATAGATTTATTTCTTACATTAGATATAGATGTTATCCTATACTAGTTTCTTCATATATATATATGGGGCTCTCTATACTGCCAAACTTTATGACAAAAGTTATGATAAATACTATTCATTCCTCTCACTATTCACCCACTACCTACACACATCCCCATGTTGGCCCACCACACACTCCTCTCTGTTTGTCATAACTTTTGTCATTAAGTTTGGTCATATAAAGCTCTCCTATATATATATATATTATATGAAATCCCTTATGTAACGTTCATAATATAACATTGAATATAATGGAGATTTTTATTCTCCAAATTCTATCATAATACAATGAAAAGTTTCATCCTCTAAATTCTATCATGGTGTCGGAACATTTAGGTTAAACTCGATAGTCGATCCTAAGTCTCTCATCCATCAGCTTCATATCTTACTCACCATGTCTACATCACAAACTTTGGAGGACACTCCGGATTCATTGGACCCTCTCACCTTACACCACTCCGATTCACTAAATCCAAGTACAGTGATGGCATTTATAAAAACTTCACATGACATGGTGACAGTGATGGTGATCGG
The DNA here is from genome assembly GCA_028571145.1 of Dionaea muscipula. NCBI lineage: Eukaryota > Viridiplantae > Streptophyta > Magnoliopsida > Caryophyllales > Droseraceae > Dionaea > Dionaea muscipula. The sequence goes on from JAOWBR010228812.1 coordinate 5,860, forward strand.
CCTGAGCAAACAAACTAATGGCCTCTACTATATCACACAAGACCAGCATCATACTTTTGCACATCACGTCAACCAATCATTGCACGCCGACGGAAACTACAACTATACTCACATTGATCCACTACAAATATCTCACAACCACAACCTCATGTCCAACAACAACCATCAACCAATTGTTGCACGCCGACGATAACTATAACTATATCCTCATACATCCACGACCCTTCAAAGAGCCTTTAGGCTTCGACAATAACTAAACTACTTGAGGAAGGATTCCTTCACAATATACCTCTCCACGGCTCTACAAAGAGTCTTTACGCTTCGACAATAACTGAATTACTTGAGGAATGATTCCTCCACCACAGACCTCTCCGCGGTCCTATATTTCATATATTTTCTCGCAAGTTGGACATACTCCACCACAGACTTCTCCGCGGTCCTATATTTCATATATTTTCTCACAAGTTGGACATACTCGACATCCACACTCCAACTTGAGGGGAGTGTCAAAGAAATAAATTATTTTGGAATATTGGATTCCTTGAGAATATCATATTTTCACAATTAGAAGATACTGCATTTAGAATTAGCCTAATTATAAATAGCTCTAATTTTCTTACATTAGATGGATTTATTTATTGTCGTAGATATAGATGTTATCTTAGACTAGTTTCTCCATATATATGAAATCCCTTGTGTAACGTTTACAATACAATATTGAATATAATGGAGTTTCATTCTCTAAATTCTATCATAATATAAATTCTATCATAATACAACGAAGAGTTTCAGTCTTTAAATTCTATCAATGTTTAAGAGTATGAAATATTTTCTACGAAGATAGCATGATTTGAGATTTCAATTGAATTTTGTTGCAGATTGATTAGGCGAAGGAAACTACAATCTTTTTGCTCCTCGATTTTGTTGGAGAGAATGGCTCTTCCTCTCGGACTCCCTAGCTATACACCTCCTTTAATAATGCCATTGCCCATCCCTGTTCTTCTTTTTATATTTGAAAGAAATAGCTTAAGGGGCTGATTTGTTTGTCAGTTTTCAATTTTTAGTTTTTTGTTTTCTGTTTTCTATTTTTAGTAAAAACAGTAAAAATGAAAAATAAAAAACGTGTTTGGTTTATAATTTATAATTTGTAGTTTATAATTTATCAGACCTTGAGTATTTTTCGTGTTTTGGATGTTTTGATAATTTCTATCGAAAATACAGAAAACAGTTTTTTATCATTTTCTGTATTTTGAAAATTTTGAAATGAAAACTGTTTTGTGTTTTCAGAAAACAAAAAATAGAAAATTCAAGAAACAGAAAACACAGAAAATAGAAAATAGTCTAAACTCAATAGGCTTTAATTTTGGGTTCGGTCATACAAAGAGAAACTCACTTTATGATGTAGAAATTCTCATTTGACTCGATCATCGCTGGATGCCATTGCCAGCATCTTCTTTCTTTTTACTACCTTTTTTTTTATTTTCTCGCCGACTTTTTCAAATTTATATCTAAATTTAGTCTTCTCCTCCTTCCAGTGAACTTTAACAATTGCCAGCTATTTATTCCCCTACAAAAGACAGCGACTGCCCTTCCACACCACGGACGTATGATAATGATCCTTGTAAGTCTCCCTCCCTGATAATGTAATGTACTAATGTGGTACCACGTTAGGGGAGGGGCAGTTTAGTAAAAGTAAATATATTTCCCCCTCTTCCTTCATCTTCTCCAATCCTCTCGCTCCCTCTCCCCCAACAGCCCTCACTCCCTCTCATGTGAAGCTGATTCGTCAGTCACCGTGGAAAATTGAAACCAAAATGTTTCAACGTTCCGATCTTTATCTTATCTGGACCGTCCATTCACCCCATCCAACGGTCCTCATTAGTCGGCGAGTGGTTATTCACCGTTTCTATCGTAAACCCTAGATAGCGAGTTCCAGCCCCCACCCCCAGTCTGTGTGTACTATCTTTCTCTTTCCTCTACCGGTCTCTCTTCTACCTTCTTCGACAAGACTTTCTTGAAACTTCTTTTTCCTCTTTTTTCTCTTGTTCCCCGATCCCCCCAAACCCGATCTGATCGATACCCATCCTTCCAAGAGTGCAAAAAGAAAACCTTACCATGAACGTGAATCTCTAGATTAACCCCTTTCATGGCCGATTTCCCTGCTGCCCAGTTCCCGATGTCGGCTTTCGCAGGCTGTTTTGAGACCACGGCTTAAAGGGTCCGAGTCAGAATCGGAACCCGAGTTGGAATCGGCGAGCTCAACTCAGCTACTTGTTCGGTTGGGTTGGTGCAGGAGGACTCCGGAGCAGGCAATTCGAAGGTGGCGCCTATGCCGGCCGTAGGAATGAGACGATCGATGCGGGTGTTCGTGCCGAAGTCAAAGGGTGGCAAAGGAGTCAGGGTTCTCCGGTCAGGGCGGCGGCTGTGGGTGGACTCCAGTGGCGACAGGAATCTCAAGGGGGGTGGGGGTGGTACGGGTGCCGATGCGTGGTTGCGGCTGATTGACGACAATAACGGAAATGGGTGGTGTGAAGCAGCTTCTCCAAAGCAGGGAGGTGAGCCAATGGTCCTTGATGGTGAAGAAGAGGCAGCGCTAAATCTGGCGATGGGCAGAGAGCCCAGTTCCTCGGGTGATGGTGCTGTTTTAAATAAAAGATTTGGGAATTTTTACTCTAGGCGGAAGAGAAAGAGTTTTGGCGGGGAATCTTCCCAACCTTTGGCTGATTCCCATGGCGGCAATGTTGGGAAGGATAAAATGTATAGGCTCCATTATGTGCGCCGGCTAAAGAAGAGGAGGAACCTTGGGGGGGGCTCGAGCTCCTACACGAGTCGCCTTCTCCAAGATGGTCTCTTGGCGCTTTCTGTTCTCATTGAACCTCATGGTGCTCGGAGTGGTCGATTTGATATCATCCTTAATTCCATTTTGAGGCGCATGACTGTGGCCAAGGTCGGTCTTGAGGGTTTGTCAGCTTTCCTCATGTCCGACCCCATAGTTGGTGTGTTTGCTTTGCATGGAATTAATTTTTTCCGGGTAGGTGTCCGTGACACTCCTTTATTGTCATCAATTTCATTGTTAGTTGTTTATCTAGTCATCATGTATGACCTTTGTTACCTAGTTTTGCAGAATATGTGCCAAAGGGCTTTGGTAGTCATGAATTATTTTTTATCATGATAGAAGGAACGAAATACTTTCATCGTTTCAGTAGTAGGATGTGACGTGATTGATTAACTTGTCAATTTTTCTGTTTGTTTTTTCCCGTGTTGCTTAAACCCATTAGGTTATTCAATGATCAGCATTTTTTTGCTGCAGTGTGTTTAATCCTTTTTCCTTGTTACTCTTTTCCAGAATTGGCAATGCACAGAAAGTTCTGGCTTCTGCGTGTTATTTGGGACTATGCTCTTCATACCGTTGTTCACGGTGCATTTTTCTGCTGTTCCCCTCAGTTTTGTGTATTTGCATCAAAAGATGCTGCATAGATCTTTACATTTGTCATTTGCTCTGGGGTTGCATATGGCAAATATGCAGAGGGCAGATCATGGAAGGGGTGCTGGCTGCTGTGCTGATGATCTTCAATGTGTTAGCATCCATAATAAGACTGCTGAAATGGTCATCCATGGTCACGTCGGGGTCATTCACGAAGAAACAAGTAATGGTGATTTGCAGGACATGGATGTGGATATGGCCTTGGGAGTTGCCAAAATTGCTTCTCAGTATCAGAATTTGCGGTGTAGAGTCAGTAATTCTACTCGCACTGCTCATAAGCGGCGGAGAAGATCATTGAGAACAAGGAGGGCGAGGAATCTGTCACCTTTTGGCCTGCATAGATCTAATGGTTCAATATTGCCTAATCATTTTATTGTAAAGAAAAATACTCTCCCTGATTCATCCGCTACAAATAATAGTGAGCCCAAGAGAATAGCCCACAACAATCCTTCTACTGACATAAAAGTGATGAAGACTATTTCGATTGCCTCGAATGAAGACATAGATTCAGTCTCCTGCTCCGGAAACATATTGGTTATCGAGTCAGACAAGTGTTACAGAGATGAGGGAGCCAGCATCATCCTAGAGACCAATGATTCAAATGAATGGGTTCTAGCAGTGAAAAAAGCTGGATTGACAAAATACTGGATTAAGCCACCGAAAGACATCAAGCCGAATAGTATTAACCGTTTCACTCACGCTGTGATGTGGGCTGGAGAAAGTGGTTGGAAGCTAGAATTTCGCCGCCGCCAGGAATGGGCTATTTTCAAAGGACTTGCGCAAGCATGTATTGAGAGAAACTTGGTTTCACCTTCCCCTGTTTCAAAAACTATCCCTGTACCTGGGGTGCAGGAAGTGTCTCTTGTACCTGCACCAGATGTTGCCGCTTTTATTAGACCTGATTCATACATAAAATTGACTGATGATGAGTTATCCAGAGCTTTTTCAAGGAGAACTGCAAACTATGACATGGATTCTGAGGATGAACAATGGCTGAATGGGTTCAATAGTGAGTTTAGCTCATTACATGAGCCTTTTGAGCACGTCTCAGTGGAGATTTTTGAACTGATTATCGATGCATTTGAGAAGGCTTCGTATTACAGTCCTGAGGATAATATTGATTTAAAAGCAGCTCTTGACCTTTGTGCGGACCTTTCTAGCAAAGATGCAGTAGAAGCTGTTTATACCTATTGGGTAAAGAAGAGGGCAGAGAAACGTGCGCCTCTCCTCAGGGTGTTTCTGGTAAACTCATTATGCATTATGTGTGCCAATTCTTGTACTTAGAGTCACATCTTTCAGTCCCTTGATTCTTATTACATGCATTCCTCTATGTGTTAAGTGGGTTATTATACGTCTTTTGGGTTATTATATGTCTTTTATCAAAAGGGGACCTGTGTCATTTGTTACATCAGTCAAGCCTTTCCAATTTGATTCTTTGTCCTGTTTGAAGGTTTCACTCACCATGGATATATCATTCCTCTGTTTCATTGTTATCTTGCTGGGTTGCAATAGTTAAGTCTTTGTTTGTGTTATCGATCCTCTTCTCCATTCTTTGTGTTGCTCCTTGTGTCTTCACTATTTCTGTGTTTGTTCCTTCCTTGCATGATGATCCAATTGAATGTAATGCCCTTCATGTCTCCTCTATCATAAGGTTGACCTTTATGACGTAATTTGGCCACAAGTTTGTATCATCGTTCTGTTTTTTTTTTTTTTTCCCCTTTGTTGGGACACAATCACCGTTCCAACAGTTCAAGATTTTAATTTGATGTGTTTGATGAATTCTTCTGCGACAGTTGCATCAACCAACACGACCTCAGGTGATTGCAAAACCTGTTTTACGCAAGAAACGGTCGTTGAAGCGGCAAACTTCCTATGTTGCTAGGTGCGGGAAAGGCAAAGATCGGAGTATTCTAGAAGGTGTGCCCTTCTTTCTGTCATACCCCAGACCTGTGTCGTATTTTGCATCTACATGTTGAATATTCGCTTCTCATTGCTATGTGAAAATGCAGCCATGGCCTTAAAAGCTCAGGAAGAACAAATGATGAGAGTCCAGGAAGCTAGAGCTTCCGCAAAAAGAGCAGAGGAAGTTGCAATTAGTAAGCGGCAAAGAGCGCAGTTCCTGATGAAGAATGCAGACTTGGCAATGTACAGAGCAGCAATTGCGCTTAGTATTGCCGATGCAGCTCAAGTTGCCCCATCGGCCCGGGCTGCTACACATTTTCTTGATTGAATAAACACGATTCTAGGTTTTTGTTTCTGCTGCTGCTGCTAATTTTAAAGGGAATTTCAGATTTGATCTACAGAAAGAGAAATTAAAGGGAGACCGCCAGCCGTTTTTGAAGCCGTCATTTGCATAGCCATTGAAGAAGGTAAATTGAGTTTTTGTATAGGTTGTTTCTTATTGATGTATATTCTGTTGTATACTACTAGGGATAGCTGTATATGTACAATGCAATGAAACTCTGTTAATCTCTTTTGAGAGAAAAAAAAAGGGTGGCAAAATAGAAAATGAACGACCGGGGCACATGTATTCTTTGTCTGTCGTGTCTATATTTCAATTTCAGGTTGGGATCTGATTAGTGAGATTTTGTCTTTCAAGTTGAGTCAATGTCTACCCCCTCCCTCTGCCTTTGCACTCAGAGGGCTAATCTCTGTCCGGCCCGAGGAAACCTCTACATGCCTCCGATATCTTTTAGGAGGCCTACTATCCCATAGAAACTATCTACGTGAGATTGTCCTTCGGCTTGTAGTTATACAAGGTTAGAATTCTAGCTCCTCCAGGTAGGAGATATCCAAAGTCAGTAGTTCGCATCTTCATATACGTATCTATTCATTCCACTGAGCCTCTCCTCTCCTTGGAGAGTGGCTTGGAGACCATCACGCAACTGCTGTTTTCATGCTTATGGGGTGTATGGACTTCAGAGATCCCTACCTATGCAATGTCGTGTTCGTGTATAATGATGAATGATCAAAGTTCTTGGGAAGCCCCAAGCTTGCATGATCACCAAATCTCATGGCGTTATGTTTTGAATGGATTGTTTTTGGATTTCTCTACTTGGAATCGGAAGAAGAAAAATGTCGAAAAGACTACCACAATTTCAGGATTTTATAATTTACAATATGGTATCACCAAATCTCATGAAGCAAAGAAAAACGATGGGAAAATTATACCAAACTCCTTCAAATGTGTAATTCTGGGAAACTCAAAGTCACACAACAACAGGAGAAGTTTTGACACCAGATGAGCCAATCAACAGGGTGAAATTTTTTGAAGTCCTCTCTAACATTCCAATTGCAGCACCTCTCTTTGAATTACTGAAGATACCAACCATTCCAAGGCAACGGCAGGATGGCGAAGAAAGCTGCCTTTTGGGAGGAATTGAATGATACATTCCTTCGTATACCCCGAAGTGCTGAAATCCAAAAACCGATGCACATGAAATGAGTGTCTACATAACTTGTGATAAGAAGAAGAAGAAGCATTGTTAGTTTTGCAGCTATATTTAATTCGACAAATCGAGTGAAATGAAAATGAAAACAAAAAGACCCAAGTCCCAAAAGATTTAACCAACTTACCCGCAAAATGCCAGATTTCTCATTCAGGTTTCAGAGGAGCGGTGTCAAGATCTAGAATCTCTTTCTTGCTCTTCACCGAACCCCTCTTCTTTGTTTCTGAATCAACTTTGGGCAAATCTTCAGTGATCCCTATGTATCCATAGAGAAGAGACTCATCCGGCTTGCCTCCAGCTGTATCTCCTTGATTTTCGTTGCCAGCCACAGCCTTGCCAATCTCGATCATAGCATCTTCAAAATCTGTTCGCCCACGCTTCTGTTCAGCAAAATACTGGTGGAGCTTCTCTGCCTGATGAAACCCAGAAAAGGTCCCCATGAATTTGACCACCATGACACTTTGATCCCCAGGGTAACCAAGACATATTCTCATCTTTCCTCGCTTGAAACCTTTGTCTGCAGCAGCAGCAGCAGCAGCAGCAATAGGAAGAGGGAAAAATAACAAATGATCAACCTAGATTGAAGCAAAAGGCCAAACATTTCCTTTCCCTGTATAGACATTCCAATTGGATAATATGTATGCACAAACCTGCAAGAAAGGAGCCAAGAGCTTCAATGTCTATGAGCTTCCATTCATTGTGATTGCTATTGGATAGAGAAATGTTGTGCACAACAACAATTGGAGGCCATAGAATAAGGTCCTCCCTCTGAGCTAATGCTTCCGCTTTAGGGAGAGTCTCTGGAGTCCAACTGGCAATATCATGTGGCATCACAGTGTTCCATCCCATCAAGACGCATATTGCTTTCTGCAGACCCAAGTGCAGCGCCCTCAATCCAACCTTGCGGCACATACAAGCATGCTTCACCAAACTTTGAGTGTCCTGGAACTTCTTTGATTGACTGGGAAACAAACGAGAATCAGAGATCGCAGAGATTGCTGTAAGACTACTGCCTACGGATTAAAAAAAAAAAATAAAAAAATACAGCAGAAAATGCAGACAAACATGAAGTTACTGAATGGAGTAATTCAGAAAGCGCCCAAATCCAACACATTCTAGATATTCATCAGTGAGTCAAATTTAACCTGACACAGACTATGTGCTATTTGACATTCATTATAACAATACATTGACATTCATTATAACAGACGGCTCCCAACCCGTCGCTGTTTGACAAAACTTAAGACAGAAATGAAGGGCACCGTTCTTCCTGCAAGTGGAAGTATCCAATGACACAAGATGATCGTGCATTCATACATGACAACACGCATCAATTTCTGCTTTCTTATTCAATTGGTGCTTAAATCTGTTGCTTCATAATTAATAACCTCCTTAGAAGCTCACGCAGCCAAAGCTGTTATTGCACCCCCAGCTATTGTCCATGTAAAATTATCAGGTACATCTTCAGACAAACCTCCAGCTTTTACAGTTTGTTTTTTTTTTAAGACCTTTCATGATAGCAGCAAAAATAATCAGCTCCAAAATCTTAAAATCTTATAGAGGATACACCTAGTCATGCCACTCTTTCTTTGCCTTCGTTCAATTTTTTTTTCTTCTTTTCTTCCTTTTGGAGGGGGTCCCTGGAAGGAAAAATCTAATCAGCCCTAATCTCGTGCAACGAGAGAATTGCTTATGCAAAACCTTTGCAGACGGAGCAACCTATCCTTCCCCCTTCCATAATCTAAGTCTAGAAAGGTATTGTAGTTGGCAAGTTGCACTGACCCAAACCTTTAATAGATATATGGTGTGCAGTAGCACATATTGGCAACAGGAAACTAAATAAACATAACATAAAACCAAGGCATGGTTTTCACTAAATTATAAAACCATAATCAGCATGTCTCCGAATAACAGCACTGGTGATCAGAACAAGCCATACGCAACTCTGGATACAGTAGCAGGCTTCATCATCCATGAGTTCACTCCTTTCAGACGAAAAAGAAAAAAGAATCCATTAAACTTCCCCCATCTGCACCTTCAGCCTCCCTTGCTCGGCATACATTTCAAAGGCACAAATGTGGGTTCCTTCCAACAACCTAGAAATTCGTAATCTTCTCACCACTAACACAGAACTCAAGCTAAACACTTTTTACAGCTTGCAACCAGACAAGCTTCACAATCAACTCCAAAGCTACTCATCAAAGACATATAGACGTAAATGCTACCAAAGAATCGACAGTCAAAATCATGCAGTATAGCTGGAAAGTGTTTCCATTCTTAAAATACCAAGAAGGAATCTTCCACAATACTGGTGAGATATTTACTAGGTCACCTCATGAGAGAGACTTGGATTTAGTTGAAGCATCACTATCACCAGCATACTATCAAGTTGGCAGAAGAAACCGGCTTATCAGTCATGATGCATTCCATTTTTCCTTGCATACGGCAGTTGAGTTCCAGAATCACCAATGATCAAAACACCTTCACCACATACTTTAGGATGATTTACCGGGGAAAAAGCACGTTAGAAGAAATTATAACTCTGTGCTCCCTCATTGCTAAGCCAAGGCCCAATGTCAACATAAACAAACGGTTGACAGTTCCAAAAGCCAGTTAAGCTCATGAATATCATGTCCTAGCTTCTAATTACTAAAAAAGGGGCACAATGTCATTTAGATGTGCATAATATATCAAATGAATCTTCTGTTGTCAGCAAGCCAAAACCTGAAAGAGCAACCTGAATAAACTTCCAAAAAGGTTGTCGGATAACTGTGCTATCACATGAAATCAACTTATCCATATGCTAACAACCAAGAATGATGAAACAAAAATTCTTACTCCATTGAGTGAAGCCTATATTAGACATGGAACGATCATGCATCCGCACATTAGAATAGAGATCACTCCACTTACTTCCACACCCAAATCCTTTCAAATAATAACCTCCTGAAAGCAACAAGCGGAGCATTCCTCGTTGCATCGTGATATCATCTATGTGAAACATTTAGGCAGACTTCCATCTCAAAATAAGCCCATTCTTTATCAATGATATTTTTTGAAGTAGGTGGTGTTCTAAAGTTGGATATAGAAGAAAAAAAAAAAAGCTTAGAAAAACTAAAAACCCTATGCAAGTTAAGTCACTCAACATTCTTTTTAGCAGGTTGCCACCAGTCACCTCAACAGCTTTGGATATAGGAGGGAAATACAGATTCCAGTACCTTCAAAAGGCATCTGACCCACAATCTTACAAGGGACACCAATCCACACCCTATTGGGGGCTCCTGGAAAGGTCAGAATGTAGTCGGTCCTCTGTTATGCAAAGAGACACTTGCTCATTCAAACAAAACCTTAAACACAAGGAGCAATCTATCCTTTGTTTCCTCCAAAATTTAAGTTTAAAAAGTCTTCCAGTTGGAAACATATTCATCCAATGATGTAGACTGCATATATGAGGATATGAGCAGGTATTGGCAATAGTGACACCATATGAACAATCCATAAAACCATGCTGCGCTATTTAGTGAATTATAAGCCAAAATCAGCACAACCTCCACAACTTCCGGTGTTTGTCGTCATCACAAGGCCGCAACATCTTGATACCCTAACAAGCCTAGCTCATTAATTCAAACAATTTGATACCACTATCATATTCAGAAATACAACATGCAGCAACTTTTGAACGCAAACTCACTCTTTTCAGGCAAAAAACTCCAGCCAACCTCCACCTTCTCCCTGCCCCCAGGCTGTCCCTGTTCAACATTTTCAGAGACACAAAATGCTTCCCACCAACAAAGGAATCTATAACCTTCTCAACAATTACCTATAACTTGGGCAAACAAAATTCACAACTACCAAGCTAAAACTACGAAATCAAATCCACGCTTCTCATCAAACAAATTCAAATGAAAACTGCTACCAAAGAACCATGGGCAGGTGTAGCGTTGCAATTGCTTTCATCTATTAGAATATCAAGCAGAAAGTTCAAAAAATTCTCTTTTGAACAGAATATGAAATATCATACTCAATGACTAGCTAGGTCTCATCGTAAAAGAAGACTTGGCTTTAGTCAACCATCAGCAACTATCGTTTTGGTATTACAGTATGAAGTTGGAGGACAGAATTGACTCATCCCTCAGCATCAAGATGATAGATCATATGTTTCGGATGAAAATGCTGCTAAGAACCATAGCTATTTCCAGATTATCGCACCAATTATCACTCTTCCAACACCTACTTCAGCATGACTCATCATGGGTCATGATATCAGAAGATGCAGACTATATTCTTCTTTCATCGCTTATCCAAGGACCAATCTCAACAAAATCAAGTGGAGGACACTCTCAAATGTGACATAAGCTCGAAAGTATTATGTCTTGACTTCATTGCACATACTATGGGTTGAATATTATTATAATCATCTATCAAGAATACATCAAATAATTTTTTGGTTTTTATTCCAGCAAGTTTGAAACGACAAGTCT
>JAOWBR010228923.1:0-17272 GCA_028571145.1 Dionaea muscipula
CGATCAAAATAAGACTAATATTATTGTAATAATTTTGAATTTTTATTATTATTTTATGATTTTGAATTTTATTTTTTAGTTATTAAAGTATATTTTTTTATCATTTTTATTTTGAGAAAATGACGTAATTATCGTGTCGAAGATATAGGTAACCGCTAGTTGGGATAAAAATCGTGAAAAAAAATATAGATGATATCAGCAAAATAAAATAGACAAAACGTATGATGAAATCAGTGATCAGTGGACAGATCGATCTAGACCATTGTTGATGAGAGATCAAACGGCTGCAATTTGTTGTATCGTTTTTGTCATATTTTTGTCCTAGTATATCGTGAGATCATCTACTAATCACACTCAAACTTTAGTTTTTTTTTTTCTGCATATACAACTAATTAATTGAATAAGAAAGATAGTATTTCATAGTTTCTTCACAAAAAAAAACAACGGAGACAAAGAAAAGAAAAGAAAAAGCATATATAATTTCGTAGTATGATCTTGATAATGAAAATGAAAATAAAAATCAGAGGATGATGAAGCATGGATCGATCGAATTAGTGAATCGATCTGGGTTTGGCGGATCCATCATCCATCACAGATGGAGCAGCTACAGTGCGGGCTAGGAGGTGAGATAGAAGACGGGGTGGAGGGTGATGTAGAGAGCGCAAAAGAAAGTGCACGACAAACACAGGAACACCAGCCCGTACAGGATCCTGATCCCCATCGTGACGTCAGCTTCTTCTTCTTCTTCGTATTAGTTTGCCCTGATCTGTTATTTAGACGAGATGAGATGAGAATGACGATGGCATTGTGAGATGTGAGGGTTTTCAATCGGAATGTATACGATGCGGGCATGGCGAGCGGATGAAGAAGGCTTTGCTGTTTGTGCTTTTGACACGTAGACCTCCTCATCTTCACAATCCAATTAATCATTATCGGTTTATCTTTATCCTCATCTTCTCGGTTGACTACACCCTTTTTAATGAGATTTTCTTTTCGCACACCCTCTATGTATAGATGCCCAACTTGTCGTGTAAGTACTGTTCAACTTCTGTATCGTATCGTGCCGTGTAATGTATTTTCGTGTTTTTTTGTATTTATTTTATTTAATCGTGTCGTATTATATCGTACCGTGACATTGTTTGAGCGTGTCGTGCTGGACCATTTTACTTTGTTGTGTCGTGTCGTACCGTGTCATTTTTAAATAGTGTCATGTCGTGCTGGACCGTTTATTTAATCGTGTCGTGTCATGCCGTGTCTTTTTGTTTACTTTGTCGTGTCGTGTCGTTTAACCTCCGTTTCATGTCGTGCTATCGTGTTGTGTCGTGCTTTAAACGTGTTGTGTTTGACCATTTTATTTTATCGTGTCGTGTCGTGTAGGGTCGTTTCCTTTTTTTTGTTGTGTCGTGTCGGAAATTATAAATGGAGTGGTACTAGTCATGAACATGGCGTGGATGTTAAATGTTAAATACTTGTCGAATGTGTATATTGATCCATTTGGGAAAATTGGGATTGAGATATGAAGGATTATGTTCAGTCAGCTACAAGGCTACTACTCAACTGGCTAGTTAGTGTATCTAAACTTGATTAGTTTGTTAATCTTTTTGCTCCTTTGTATTTATTGCCTGTTTCACCATAGCACAAGGGAATTCGAGGCCCTTTAGTAATCAAATCAAATCACAGTGTTTAATTTTTATTAAAGACGTACTTTTATTATATGTTTGCAGTGTGTTGTGTGTACACAAGACAAGATCCAGTGATTAACAAAACAATCGAGTGATGCAGAGCACTACAGCAAATGGCAGGCAGGCTGTCACAATTCATGATACTCGATAATTTTCCAGGGATAAGAAGCAAGCAAACATTCATTGATTCCAAACCCTTTTTGTCCAAGTCAAGGGAGGGCCAAGGGCAGGCTCTAATATATGCCAACTTAAAATTATGTTTACTTTATAGCTTTGCTTGAAGAATTGAAATGAGAATGAGCTTGGAACGAGGAAAAACTGTGGCAGCCAGCCAGCAACATTAGAAAGTACTCATTCACAGAGAGCAAATGGATTGTTCCAGTCTTGTTCCTTAACACAGAGAGCACATTCCAACCAGATCGCTCCTTAACAGAGAGCACATTCCAGTCTTGTTCCTCCTCCGTAATCACAGCATCTGGCTTCCAAGAGTGTAGCACGATCACTTCACCATTTCCATCTAAATCTATACATTTGAACCTGAGAAGCACAAGAAAGTTGAACATAACTATCAGAATTGCTCATAGGAGAAGTACCTAGTTATTGCAAAAACAAAAAGAAGAAGAATAATTGCACAAAACATGACATTAAAAAGTGGTGACAAACCAACATTGCAGAAATAGTGGACAAAAAGGGAAATCTTAAGAGAGAGCTCTACTTCCAACCTCAAAACTTTATTAATGTCCTCTTCTTCGTCAGTATGTAGCATTGCAGAAATTAGATTACCACGTTTCAGCTCCCTGAGGGTCTTATGCAACCGTATTTGCATCATTCTCATCAACAGTTTTCATGGTATTAATGGTTGACTGTTGACATTGTTGGAAGCAGCTGTGCGTGAGTTCTCGTGGTATTAATGTCTTGCCAACACAACTTACAAAATCCTTTTGTTTGTTATGAAGCTGAATGGAGTGTTCCTGGTTCAAATAATTGTGAACCTGAATAGCTCAATACCTATCTTTAAAAGGTTCCAGAGAAGCCGGAATACTAGACATAGGAGATTAGCCTCACAGGTTTCAGGTTTCATTTTATTGCACCTGTACTTTTGCAAGGAGCCTAGTTGCTAGAGAAGCATGACCAGCAATCTCAAGTATGATAACAGCAAGTATTGTACATTACATCATCAAATTCTTTAAACAAGATCAGCATCAATAATGTGAGCCAGGAATCCAGGTGAATGAAAACAAGAACCTGTCAACTGCAGAAAAATAATTGAAGTATATTACTTTAAAACCTACCATATCTCTCTTGAAATTCCGGTGTACTCTGTAAGAACTCCAATCCAGGGTGAGTTGCCAATAGTTCTCGCAGAATAGGTTTGAAGTCATCCTGTAGGGATAAATCAAGTGTGCTTTCTTTAGCACTAAACACAGTGGAACAATAAACTAATATTCCAGATAAATTGCACGTTGAAAAAAAGAATCCCGTCTCACGACATTTTGACATCAAATCAACAAAAAATTCTTGAAGTCGCTATGTAGTGATACCTGCATGAGATATTTTCTATCTGGTTGCTTCATGATTGTAAATATTTGAGTAGCTATATCCATGGTCAACATATTGCCATTGATCCAGAAATCAACAAATGCATCCCTTCAAAGATTTTTCAGGAGGATAAGGTATTGTAAAGAAACCAAAATAACCATTATAAAGAGCATGGCATTAAGCATCATCAAGATGAGAATTCTTACGAACACATCCAAACACAGAAAATGAAGCTACAATATCTACAAAAAAATAACCTTCCCCAAGAAGACAACCGGTAGCTACATCTACACATAGTAAAGCCGACAAAGATGACACTGAAAAAATAGAAATAGAGAGGAGAGTCGTACTCATAATTCTTATCTGCCTCACCCATGATACATTTTACTGACCTACAAAGCCAAGACATTCCCTAGACTCAAGAGATCCCACAGCCCCAAAAGCCAAGCATAAAGATAAAAGATCTGCAATGCATGATTTGCAATAATAACACACAGAAATTTTGATTGACACGACTGATATAGGGGAAATATCCCCTGGGGACACATGGACAAAGGGTCCAATATTAGACTATCTGAGCTGACCCGACTAGACCCGAGTCCATGATCAAACCCGGTTAATCCCGACCGAACCCATTCCGGAAGATTCTCCATCTCGCAACGATGGCGACCAGACGCTGACAGTTCGTCAATCGGAACTCAAACGAGCTCAAATAAACCTTTCGAAGATTCAGTGACAAAACCGTAAATATCTTAACTTTCCCCTCTATAAATACCCATCTTCCTCTCTCATTTCTCATCTTCCTCTCCTCTCTCCACCTGGGCCGAGCAGAACCATCCGGACACCTGCCCGACGACTCTGTCCGGACCATCTGTCCGACGACCCTGTCCGACCACCCTCCATCACCTGCTTGGCCGACCTGTCAGGCCACCTCCTGACCGTTCGTCAATCAGAGCTCAAACAAACTCAAACAGACCTTTTGAAGATTCAGTGGTAAAACCGTAAATATCACAACTTCCCTCTCTATAAATACCCCTCTCCCTCTCTATAAATGTTGCACCTGTCCGGCGACTCTATCAGGACCACTGCCCGATGACCCTGCTCGGCCATCAGCTGCCCGACCGACCAGTCCGCCCGGCCACCCCTTGTTCAGCCATTTCCTAACTCGGCTGAAGGAGGTACAATCAAGCGGAGCGAGGCCATGCCAACCTCGATCGAGCCCCCGTTCGGCGATACTCGCCCGCATGCTCATTCTGAACTACCTTATCCAACCTCAATTGATCTCTCTTTCCTTGCTCTTTCTCGGTTCTCCTCCACGCAGGAGCTGACGGTCATTTTTCACATGTATGCTGGCTTAGACATCAGAGCGGTCTCTCAGGGATCGCACCTTGGGGTATCCTTTGAATATCTCTCGAATTCTCTCTTGGAGCGGCTCAGAATCACCTCCAAATCACCTTTCACTCCTCCCTCGAGCAGATCGGTGTTTGTCATTGGAAGGTTCTGGACGCAGACCACCCCCGAGATTTTTCAGGTGCAACATTTGGCATCGTATGTGGGAAAGACACAAGAAGTCACGCCATGGTGATTCCAACTCATTCCAATACCAACCTCCTTCTTTCTCGTGAAAACTCTCCCACTCCTGTCGGTCACACAGAAGACGCTGGAGATTCCTCTCGTCCACTGGCCCAAACATAAAATGACTATGTCACTCGAAGAGAGATCACATAAATGATGACGAATCTCATGACAGAGATTCATAGGAGACGGTCTCCTCCACCACCAGACTGCAGCTGCTGACAAGCAGGCTCCTCCTATCCACACAAACCCTCTTCTGACGAGGGTGGACTTGAGCAAATCCATGTTGATCGGATCTGCCCCGAACCAGCACCAGACTGAAGACTGACCTGTCCTGCTGTCCATCTCCAGCATGGACAACCCAGCACCCAGTTTTGTCAGAAGACTCAAAGGACCACTCTTGTGGCTGATGAGGGAGATGGGAAAGAGGCTCGGTCGAGCACCACCATGGCGCCCTTAGTCCATCAGCGGATGTTGGTGACAAACCGATCCTCGTCGGGACTTTCACTCAGGAGATTCATGATACACCATTCTCGACAAGTCTCAGACTGCCACATTTTGAGCAATATGATGGTTTCACTAATCCAAATAATCGCATGAGCAGCTTTGAGATCAAAATACAACTGTTTAGCATAGACAACACCATCATGTGTCGTGCCTTCTCCGCCACATTCAAAGGAGTTGCCAGACAGTGATATGCCTTCTTGGCACCGCAATCGATCTCGTAATTCTCCCAGCAGAGTGAGGCCTTCGTGGGACAATTTGTCAATTTCTGTACCCTCTCTCGGGCTCCCAGCCTGTTCAACATTAGACAGCGGCCCGATGAGCCCCTAAGAAATTTCATGACCAAATTTAACAGGACGTACATCCAAATCCCAGAAGTTAGTGGCAAGCTAGCGAAGACTATCATCCTAACAGGATTGCTTTCTGAAATCTTCCTTGACGACCTCACTCTCACACAGCCACGCAATTTTGATGAGCTGCTTCAAACATCACGTAGCTTCATGGTTCTGGAGGACCAGACCAGAGCCCGAATGATCTCTTACTCCAAAGCCGAGAATAGCCGAGAGTTCAAAGAGGACGACAGTGATAGCTCTCCCGAGAGACGCCACCGCAGAAGTAGAAATCCCGGCAACATAGTTCAAGACCCCACAGGATTGACCATCCGTAGGAGAAACTCACTCTACAGGCACCACCGACAAAACAGGTTTTCATGGGTTCCGCCGGCCTCAGGGAGTTTGTCCACCAGCAGCGCCGTTGGGAGTTTGCCCAGGCGTAGCACCCCTCAGGGGCCCGACGGACCGACGACAGCAGAAGATGGGTGCAGACACAGCACAAAAGACTGCAGGGTACTGAAGAGACGGAGGGGTCCGATGACCAGAGACGGACCATCCGACCATCACAGGCGTCCTCCCGAGGACACCACCAAGCCATCCTCCTCAACCAAAAAGAATGATAATAGGCCCTCATCCTCCACCCGGAAGGTCCGCAGCAGGAGACCAAGCCCTGCATCCAAGGGCGGAAGAATTTAAACTCCTGGGAACCTAATCATCAACCGATACAGACAACCGTTCACCTGAAGGACGGTCACTAAAAACTTCATCTCAGAGCACTCAAAGGCATCCACCGTCTCAAAACCTTTGTCAAACAGGACTTACTGACGAGTCCCTTTTTGTATTTTCTTTCTCATTCTCTATTGCTTGTACATGCTTACTTGTATATATTTGCTTGCGTTTCCAATAAAATCTGAGATTGACTTGATCGTTGAAGCGGTCCCTTAATGTTAAAAAACTTAAGACTCAGCTAACAAGTTTGTTGCCTAGTATAGATCTCAGATCACGCAGGCTCAAAGAATCCGCTCTCCATAGCGTTGATGTCATGCACATAACCCGCACCTCTGCTCGAAAACCTAACGCACCTCGAAACAACTCAAAAGCCTCTGGTGCCTTATTCTCACACTTCCTTTTTCCCTTTTTGACAGAGGATGATGCGAAAACGACGAAGTGGGGATTTTTCTTTACGGTTTAGAGCAAACCGAGTTCATTCTTTACATGTTAGTCAAGACCGATAAAATCTCACTAATGTCAGGTGATCACTGTGACTCGTTCCAGGGTTGTCTCGCATTACTGAGTCGATCCTGCTTGGAAAGGACAGACCTGTCCCGCCTCTACAGGGAAAAATCTCACCTACGCTTGGCTTTTCTTAAAAAGTCTCGCTTGCTTTTATTTTCAACTTTGTGCACATTTGCCCATCTTTAGTCAAGAACTAACTCGATCGTCGGAACGATCCCCCAAGGATAACCACCATGGGACACGACCCCGCTGACGAGTTTGCTGCATAGAACAGGTCCCAAAATACTCATGGCTGCTCAATCCGCCTCTGACGGCCCTGATTCCTTGACCCGCACTCCGATCTGATTATCGATCGCACTCAGCACACGAACAAAGGGTACCTCTGTGAAACGATCAAGGTCCACGACCTCTAAGCCCTTTACGCCTCTCCCTTTTGATAGATAACGAACACAAGAGCAATGACGAAGTGAAGATTTTTCCTTACGGGATAAAGTAAACCGAATCCGCTATTCACCTGTGGCTCCATAGGGAAAACGGATCTGTCCCGCAGTAAGTGTAGTTTTCCACACCGATCTCGTTGGTTCAACAAGGTAGTCATTGTTGCTCCATGCCAGTAATGCCTTGTGCTAATGAGTCGGGTCCATTCTGTAGGGAAAAATCCTACCTCCGCCTGAGCCTCTCTAAGAAGACGACTTGCTTTCTCTTTCCAGTCGTATCTGCTTTTCTATCTTGCCTGTGGCTTTCTGTCCTGTGAGCGCAGGTCTGCAGGACTTCTCAAACCACCTTTTGTGATCAACGGTTGAGCGACCATTCTCATCGGCTTCCGAGCCCTTCTTCCATTCCATGCAGGCTGAGGTTGTCTCGCCTTGTTGCCCTGTCGACGGGAGACGTCCCTTAAGGAAGTCTGTGGTCTGGGTCTGTCCCGCACAGAAACTCGTCAAATGCATCTGTCCCGCCGAGATGATTCTTCACCTGTAATCCGAGGTCCATCCCGCACAGTTCACGTGTGCGTCAGGTTGTTCTTGTCAGCACTGACAAGTCGGGATCATTCCCGTCGGACCGTCCGGCCTGACTCGACTAGAACCGAGACCATGGTCAACCCTGATCGAGCTCATCCCAGAAGATCTGGTGGTTGTTCGTCAATCGGAACTCAAACAGGCCTTTCCAAGATCCGATGATAAAATCGTAAATATCATAACTTCCCCTTCTATAAATACCCCTCTCTCTCTCTCCTTTCCATCTTCCTCTCCTCTCTCCACTTGGGCCGAGCAGAACCACCCGGACACCTGCCCGACGATCCTGTCCGGCGATCCTGTCCAAACCACCTGCCCGACGACCCTGTCCAGCACCACCTGCCCAGCCACTTGCCCTGCCATCACCTGCCTGACGACCTCCTGTCCGACCGACCTGCCCGGCCAGTCTATCCGACCAACCTTTGTTCGACTATTTCCTAACTCGGCCAAGGGAGGTACAACCGAGCGGAGCAAGGTCGGGCTAACCTCGGTCGGGCCCCTGTTCAGCGATACTCGTGCGCTTGCTCATTCCGATCTACCTTGTCCAACCTCAACTGATCTCCCTTTTCTTGCTCTTTCCCGGTTCTCCTCCACGCAGGAGCTGTCGATCATTTTTCACGTGTGCTGACTTAGGCATCAGAGCGGTCTCCTCGAGATCACACCTCAGGGTACCCTCTGACATGGTTCGCTCATTCCCTCTCAGGTTCTCTCTTGGAGCGGATCAGAATCACCTCCAGATCACCTTTCACTCCTCCCCCAAGCTGATCGGGTTCTCTCCGCCGGTCAAAGCCAGCTCCATCCCGATCGGACCAGGACTTTGGTGCTTGTCCTTAGAAGATTCTGGACGTAGACCGTCCCCGGGATTTTCTAGGTGCAACAACGACCATTATCTCAACAATCACAATTCAGCCAGCAACTTTGAACATAACACAGAAAGATTCAAGCCTTCAGTAGATCATCTAGAAAAATGAGTGGGACCGATGTCCTTTGGGGATAGGACCCGACTAATTAGAAATGCAAAACAAGTGTATTCATTTAAATGCACTTTTTTTACCAAAAAAAGTGCATTTAAAAGAATGATTTTGTTTACTACAAGGAGAACAGCCTTTCATCATCCCAACCAATTCAAAACATCAAAAACAAAAGGGTAGGTTGGGTTCAATCTCTTGCAAGCTCTTGGAGAACACATTGTAATAAGATCAAGAGATCAGCTGTCCACCCCCAATACGCTTCACTGATTCCTTCATTCTAACTAAAGAACATTAATTCAGAATAGAGAATGCCATTGTCACAGCAAGTCAAGTACCACTACTGTTTATTCTCAGATGCATTAATAGTAGTCAATACAAAAGCACGAGGCCGCTATCTGTTTATCAGTTAATCAATCCATCCAATATGCAAGTGACATGTAGTAAATCAAGCAAGCCTTCTCAGAAAACTGGGGCGGCTACAGGCTTCATCAAGTTCATTCATATATATTCCGGAACATATCCACCCATTAAATCATGATACATGTAACACCATGATAAGTCATGATAGTTTCCTTCCAACTCTCCTTAATCGTTTTTTCTCCCGTTTGAATTGCAGCTAATGCCTCCTCCTTGTGTACTTTAAGGTCTTTACTCCAAATCTTACAACATTTGTTGTGTTCCCTTGTCTCGTCTTAATTGGTGCAACACCAATTGTTCCACATACAACATTGCTTCTAATCCTAAGCTTCCTAGTACGTATACCCACACACCAACACCATATCACCTTGAAAGAATGAACTATTGTGTCAAGCCACAAGTACTATGTAGCCAAAGTAGGGAAGCAAAGGATCGTCTACATGAGAGTTGGGACCCAAACGTTCCTATCAGACATTGGCATGCCAAACTCATAATTGCAAGGGGAAGCAAAAGAACAAGCTTGTCTACATGGGAATTGGGACCCAAATGTTCCTATCAGACATTGACAAGCCAAACTCATGATTGCAAGGGGTAATAGTAGCAGCAGCAGCACGATGGAAGCAACATAGGTTATCATCATTTTTTTTTTCTTTGTTTTAATTTTTTGATGGAAGGTCTTCATCACATTTCAATCAATCGGTGAAGGGCAATTGTATCGCCAGCCAATCCACAATCACAAACCAGATGTTGAGTGAGGAAATTCTAATTCATGCGGTCCAGCCAGATTACCCAGGGAATTCAACAGCCAACATCCACATATTCTAATCTCTATGTCTATTCTTGTTTCACATGTAGCATCAGATAATCCATTTTAGGTGCACAATCCCTGATAGAAACGATGTTTAGATAAAGAACGATATTAAGAATGGGAAAAGAAGCAAAGATAACCTCAAGTAATAACTAGAAAGGCCAAGGGAGGATACAGATGGCAAGGTAGCATAAAACCGCCAACTTACAATCATCTTGCCCTAAGGAGAAACAAGGATGAGTGTAACAGATGACAAGTTAGTCATAAGAGAATATTAGGAAAAGATTAGAATACAATCTAAGCAAATGTAGAGTCATAAAATCTAAGGGGCATAAGATAGAGAGACAAAATATCCAGTCAATCCCCAAAGGAAAACAGGGGCAATTATACATCCATGAGCCAGTTACAACTCAAATTAGACCACAAGTAAACCCTTAATCCTCGAGAACAAATTAAACTACCTACCTGGTGACAAAACCAGTACAATTGGCATCTATCTTCCGGAAGAGGACAACAGAGAAGAAGGATGGGAGCTTGCAAATTTCTTTGGTAACCACCTTAAATTCTGCTGTCCAAGTAGAAAAGTGGTCAATCAATTCTTACAAGATTGTGTGCAAAACTAGCTCATGCATTTCTCACCATTCATCTGCAGGCCATCTGTGTGACCATAAAAGAACTGATTTATTCTGAAAAGGGACCGCTCCCTTAGTTCCTTTGGTGGAGGACGACCATTTTGAAAGTAGAACTGCAAATGCAACATCCCAATCAAAACCTTAAACCTGAAAACAACCACAAGCGGACCACAAAGCACAAAGAAATACTACTAAAATATGGCAATAAAATTCATTCATTGAACCTGAGGTATCAGCTCCTTCACCGGGTCACTCACTAATTTAAGAGGAGATCCTAGGGAAGAAGGCCCTGCCCTCTGCTTTGTAATACGAGGGGAACCAGATGAACTTCTTGGCGATAGAGGAGGAGCACTCCCAGCAGGAAACATTGAAGGTATTGGACTGCTTGTGGAGGCATTCGGGCTTGAAGCACTTCCTGGGACATTTAGAGGTACCCCTGCCTTTGCGTCATTAACCAATGATTTTACCTGTAGTTACTTATCTCAGAAACACATAATCACGTATCTATCTAACACTGCTAGAGTCAAAAGTTAACAGATGGATACAAATGACAACCGGAGTATGAAAAAATGACACTATGAAATCACTAGGGCAAACATCTTTTCAGCGAGTAACCTAAACGATCATCCAAAAGTTAGACCACTGGCCGGCAGTTTGTTACCGAAACTCAAATTCATATCCAAAACTACAGGATGGTACGGGATCCTACTCCTAGCAAGTATGTTCTTCATATAACCAACTAAATTCAACAACTGAACCAGAATATTCAGCTAGAGATGTCAACGAGTCGAATCGAATGCGAATGAGAGGTCCCCCGTACTCATACCCATCTAGCATAGGTTATACCCGTATCCTACTCATATCCGTGCGAATATAAATTTTTATTCTCGTACTTTACCCACGAGTGTAACATAATACTCATACATATACTCATTACCCATTACATAAGGTGTAATTAGAGTCATTAAAAATACGCACGAAATAAATGACAATTGATTTAGAAATTTTTTATTCTCCAATATATTGCTGTAAAGCAAATACTATATCGATAGACAATTTGTTGCACAATATTATTACTGTAAAATTCCATTACTGCAAATGACATAAAATATGATAGACAAATATATTTGTTAGGTGTTGATGTGAGAGTATATTATAAATATATATATTTATATACGGGTATTACGAGTAGGGTAGGGTAGGGTAGGGTATTATAGCATACCTATACCCTATCCGTACCCGTTGCGAATATTAAATTTTATACTCATACCCATATCCGTACCCATTTTCTTATACCCATACCCTATCCAAATGAAACGAATAGAATCGAATATCCGTAAATACGGATATAATTGACATCCCTATAATTGACATCCCTATATTCAGCTGTGGGAAAGAAGCTCCTTTATTCACCAAACAGTTTCTACTTTCTCGTCATAGCCAAAGCAGTTCTGTCTGCTAGCTAGTAGCCCCCATCAATGCTTCTCACTGAAAGTGCAGTGCCCCACTACCATGGATAGGATAGTGAGGTTACAACATAGGTGTCTGCCTTTCAATTCAAGCAACCAGTGCAATTTCGTCCACAGAAAGCTGACACCAGAACCATAATAACTGACAGTATGTATCTTGAAAAATGAATTACAAGGCAAAATCACCAACCTAATTTGCAACAATACCCGCTATTTCTTCTAAAATATGATAATTTCCTATATGATGCCAATCAACAATAATAACTAGGGAGTACAAGGCACCAAATTCCACTTACTGCAAAATGTTTTTCTAGTATAAGTTCCCAATGCTAAATTCTCCTTGAGTCATCTCATAAAAAGAAAATTCTGTACCTTGGTGTTATTTTCTTTGGCAGGACGGGATACCTGCTTTTGTTTACTAAGCTATTAGTTACAAAGAAGAAAAGGTACCAACATGATATCACTGTCTCATTAGCATTTCCAAAGTGTTTAAATGTACTTAGCTCTGGAATCTATTCTGTGTCCAGGTCCCCAAATGTGATCCACTTTCCACCGCATCCTCCTAACCCATTCAGCACAACCGAGATTCCTTGGAACCTAGCAATTCCTTTACAAAAAAATTAGTAAAACTTAAACTTTTCTGTAACGTTTACTGCTGCTACAATTATTCACAATTGATACAGGTAAGACTACTGGGGGGAAAACACATGATATGACCATTGGCCATACATCCAGTCAGCGCAAACGTTGCAATCCATCATCACAATTCACACGCATCAAACCAACCTAGTCCAGCCACTAACAAGCTCAACAGAGAAATCATTTTTCTTTTTCTTTTTTTCCAATAGAAACTAGACCCATACCAATCGATTCGTCTCAGGGAGCGAAAGCCACTGTTCAAACAGCTCCTGGGCAAGGCAAAGATTCGATTTTAGCGCCAAAGGAGACACCTCAGACAACTGCAACAATTCAGCATCCAGACACACCAAATCTCCATTGGAATCCATATTTATCGGCAAGGCCAAATATCCGAAATCAATCCCCACACATCCACGACACCAATAATCACAGAGCCAAAAAAATCATGCAACAACGAAGCCGCCGCTGGATCTCCGAACAAATTCAAACCCTAGAACGAACACACAAAAAACACCTGCAAATCTCGTACTCCTCTGACTCAAACGAATCGCCGACGTATCAAGAATTAGAATCAAATTCAACAAGAATCATCAACTCCCAGCATATTCAGCTCCCGGCCACAAAAGAACACGAGAAGTCCTGCGGATCTTATTGGAGTATGAATGGAGCGATGAATTATCATTGAAAGATGACGAGGAGCTGAGCGAATGAGGGAGTCAGGGAGAGGGATCGAGGGTAATGGAGGGAACTGAGAGGAGAAGAAAATGGTGAATCGCGGCCTGGAAATTGTAAGCCCTCCAAGGAAAGGGAGATGAGGGTGGGGACTGGGGAGGGGAATAGGGGTGGGAAGGGAGAGTGTGGTACACACGGTACTTGAAAGGAAGTGCCTTTAAGAGGAAGGACGAGCGAGTCTTCCCACTCACTCGGCATCTTCTTCTTTTTTGCCCCCGGCCCCCGTGTTGAATCGGATGTTGTTAGGATTTGTGGGGATGGGTTACATGGGTATATACATCTCTTTATTTTAACTGTTTGTTCATGATTTGATAAGTACAAAAAATTTTACTCCTTGCGTTCCATCCATGATAAAACTTATCAATTGATATGATACGCGAATGCATCTACTATTTACCGCGAATGCATCTACTATTTAGAATATAAAGGCTTAAGATAAGGAGCTTTCATACTGATTGCTTGATAGAAACCGTAGACAGTGACAGACCAATTGATATGGTACGCAGTTTATGCTTTGAGAGTATGATTATGGACGACTCTGCTCTTCTTTCCCTTCTAAGAGCATCACCAATAGTAGAGAAAATTTAGAGTTTGTAGAGCATGTATATGAATAGTGAGAGTATTAATGTGTAGTAATTTTTAGAATGTAAATGAAAAATTAGAAAGTGGATTGTGAGTATTAACTGTATTATGATCGGTATAAGAGCATCTACATTCGTATCGGATTTTTTAAGAGTTTTGGAGTGTGTGAATAGTGAGAAAGTTCTATAATGATTATTTGAGGGGGATGAAAAAGAATATGAAAAGATTTAGTTTTAGATTGAGGAACTGAAAATTTGGAGATTTGTAGTTAATGAATAGTGAGAAAATTGTATAATGATCGTTTGAGTATGGATGAAAAAATAAAGGGTGAATAGTGAAAGAAAAAAATTGAGAGTATCATTGCTAATGCACTAATATATCATAAATATAGAGTTTTAAATTCAGTTTTTAAAGTTTTGAAGAAAAAATTGAATAGGTGAATAGTAAGAAAATGTGATAATTTTTTAAATGGATAAAATTTTGAATGCAAATAATGAGAGCGAAAAAAGATAAACCGTTGATGATGCTCTAAGGTCAGCTTCACAGTCACCACACACTAGCAGATATCACACATCACCATTCACCACTATCGCTTCCCTGTTTCCGCTTAGCCCAACGTCAACATAAAGCTGAAAGGACCACCATTTTTGCTTCCAACATCCACAAGGAAGATGAGGAGAGGAACCAACGGTGATTACTAACTAGACTATTTTCTGGACTATTTTCTCAATTACTTTTCCTGATTAAAAAAGTGAGTGAAATAGAACCTTCACCTGACTTCCACCATTTTTTTTTCTAATCTGGAAAAATAGTCCATACAGTAATCCAAATAACAAAATTGCTCCACCAAGGAAGAGAAGAAAGCAGTTCTCGCTTTTCACTGGAAAGCAATCGCACATCAAACACAAAACTGTATGATATCCATAATAATAAGAATTACTGACATGCAACGAACATGTCCATATCCATAATTGGACTCATCACATTAATCATTCAAAAGAACATCAGCTGCAAGATGTTAGTCTGTGTCGATTTCACATACAACAACCAAAGCATGCGGAGAAAACGAAACCACCCTTGTGAAAATTCTTTTAAAAAGCTCATTCTCTAGGTCTCCAGAAAATCAATAGCCGAGTGACTTCATATAAGAAAATAGGACGAAAGATCAAGGATGGCCTTTCTTGATCTGAGAGTGCACCTGAGGGCTGATCTGTTCTTTCAGAAGATGGTCCATGGTTTGCTGCTTTTCCACCAGGTGACTGATATGGACAGGCAAACAGAATAACAAGGCATGTCGCGCGCGCACAGAGAGAAGTCAGAATGTGAAGTTAGCCAGAAACCAACAACAAAAAGTCGAAATCCACAACAACTCACAACCGTCAGCTTAGAACTGGAACCAATGTGAGGGAGGGGAGGATACTCCAATTCTGTCCACAGTCAAAAACTTGGTCATATTGATAACCTGGGCCAAGCAAAGCATATCAGAGTCATGGATTTTGAAAAAATTCTGCACGTATGATCTTACCTTGTCTCTGCAGTGCACGGCTTCATGAGAGCATGTCAGATGCCTCGTTTTCATTTCCCTCTCGTGCTGGGACTTCATTAAAGAGATACTGGCTTTGGTACTCCATCAAGTACTGGGTCGATCTCTTCACATCCAAGAATAGCTGGTATACCCTACTTATATCCTCCATCTCAACAATCCTCCCCCTGCGCTTCTGGCAAGCTAAACCAGAGGAGGTAATTAAATGGATGGCATACCTCAGTGAGGTCTCTACACCAATCTTTGTCAACAATACTTTCGCTTCCTCGGACATATCTACATCCTCTTCCAGGCATCTGATGTCCAAGATCTTCCGGATGTCATCCTCTGAGTAAGGTTGAGTTGTTATAATGAGCAGCCGGTCAAGGAGATCAATTGGGATTCCATGCGGTGACCGATAGTTGGTGCCCCTAATCACTGTGTGGCCCCTGTTTGTGGCAACCACAAATATTGGAGCCATCTCATTTTCCAAGGCACGGTTGAGGAAAGAGAAACACTCAATGTCCAGCATGTGCACCTCGTCGATAAATAGAACACCAGGAACAACCTCTGCTTTTCCTTCTTCCCTCCATTCAGCTACTTTAGTGTCAATTTGTTCTCTTACTTCAGCTCGAATTTCACCAGTATCACCAGTGAAGAGTGCAAGGAATCCTTGTGTTCTGAAATTGGGTCAAAGCAAATATCAGATAACAAGGGAGCTCAGATGCAGTGTGAATCCCAAAAATTCATTCTGAACCCAAAGAACTTGATGATCCAGCCAACAACAAAAAATCTAGGTGAGCTCCATTACTTCTTGGGAATTGAAGTTCAAAAATCTGCCATTGGGTTACATTTGAGTCGGTGCAAATACATCTCAGATTTGCTCAAAACTACTGGTATGTTCGAGTCCAAACCCACTGACACTCCAATGTCATCTTCTAGTCCTACTTCTCTATAGGATGGTTGCATTTTAGAAGATTGTTCTTCATATAGAAGTGTGGTAGGTGCATTACAATATTGTAAACTAACTCGTCCTGATCTATCATTCGTTGCTAATAAAATACGTTGGTATATGCATGCTCCTATTGATCGTCACTGGCATTTGGTGAAGAGAATACTCAGATATCTGAAAGGTACAACAAACTATGGTTTGTCTACTGAACCAGCTTCTTCACACAAATGAGGATTCGAGCTCTTGTGCAGATCACAAACAAAGTACAAGTGGCTACTGTGTGTTTTTAGTCCTAATTTAATCTCATGATCTTCAACCAAACAAAAAGTTATCTCAAGATCGAGCACAAAATCTGAGTATCGAGCTTTGGCAAATGTGTAGTTGAGGTGACATGGATTCAGTCAATTATTTCTGAACTTCACAACACTCTAGATTCAGCACCAACTATAATGTGTATCAACAAAAGCACCTTGTATCTTTCAGTTAATCCTATAATGCATGCTGAAACTAAACATGTCGAGATAGACTATCATTTTGTTTGAGAGAAGGATGTTGCTCAATCTATCATGGTTCAACACACACCATCGAAAGATCGACTTGCAGACTCCTTAACAAAACTATTGCCCGCTGCAAGATTTTTCTCTTTTGAGGGTCAAGCTTATTGTGC
>JAOWBR010229034.1:0-17266 GCA_028571145.1 Dionaea muscipula
CAAACAAATCAAGAAAATAAACAAGGAAATAATCCCTCAATAAAATATTCGGAAATCAAAAGATATTCTAAACGCGTCTATGGAAATCAGTGGAACACGGCCGTGTTTCCGAACAACACGCCCGTGTTGGCGTTAGATCACGCCTGCTGAATTTTCCTTTGAGCGCGCCCGTGTTTCCAAGTACGACCAGAGTCCTTCGACCGTGTTCGACACTAGAAAATTTAGAGCAAAATCCTTGAATAAAAACATGGGTGTGCTTACAAGCACACCCTCCAGTCCCGACCGTGCTTGGCCTAACCAAGCCTCCTTCGTGCGGGTTTTCCTCCGTTTCGATCTGTGCTCGCTTGTCGTCCTCCGTAGTGACTTTACTAACATGAAACACTCGTTCGGGAATGTCACCAATCGTCCAAGATTGGTCCGAGCATCAAAAACCATCACGAGCATATCTTTAATCAACCAAAATCGAGCACTAGCCCATGAACCAATAACCATTCGAACCGCTCTCCTCCTAAGTATGCTTGAGCCGACCAGGATCACGTCACACTCACCTAAGGCTGTCCGCATGATTAATTCATGCATGGCCACATGATTCATGTAGCTGGCCGCATGCATCATTCATGCATGGCTTAGCCGCATGATTCATGTAGATGGCCGCATGCATCATTCATGCATGGCTTGGCCGCTGCCACTCGGCTTCGGGTGGCCGCGCATGGTTGGCCACGTGTCTTTGGGTCCTCGTCTTTACACGTTCTCCCATGCACTCGTCCATGTGTTCAATGTATCCATAGTCCATGTGGACCCTTCGCGGTAATGGCTGGGTCCACCCATGTCCACGTGGCTCAAGATTAGGTATACACGTGTTGGGTATAACATTTGCCCCCCAACCTCGTGGCGTACTCTCTTGAGAGTTGTGGCATAGGGTTTGTCGCTTTGTATCCGGAAAATATCCTAATGCTTTCGAGGATTTATGCACTACGAATAATGCATGCTCTTATGCCTTTGGCATATCCCTTTTTCAGCGCGTGCTTACTCCTACGTTTTTGGAGTAGTGATCGCGGTAGGCTCTTACATTTTTGAAGCCTATTCCTTTGCGAGCTTCACTCGCTTCTTGGCCATGGATTATGGGCCCCTTCACTTAATTCACAAACATTTTTGGGGAAAGTGTTTGATTTTTCCACGTTTGGGAATACTCTGGGATTTACCCGTTATTTTCTCGGGATTCACCCGTTATTTTTTCGGGATTCACCCGTTATTTTTTTAGGATTCACCCGTTGAGCGTGATCAGTGCTATATTTATTTGTCGCTTGGTTCGTGCCATCGGCCTTAGATTTTTGTTGATCTATCGAGCTTTGTGGTTTTGAGTTAATTCTCGTAATGACGCGTCTTTGATGTGGCCGAGTCCTTAGCACAATCTTTGCTCTTGTAACTAGGATGTCCGTTAGGATTTTGAACTTTGATGGACGTCTTTATTGCGAAATTTCTCTTGAGAGTTATTTGATGCGTATTTCGCATATCGTACGTTTATCGTATCGAACTCATCAGTGATTATTTATCAAAGAGCATAATTAGAATTTGAAAACTCTAATTTTATTCATCATGCTGAAAAAATTACAAGCGACGTTTAGTCGGTAAATAAAACTTGACAGTCCATCTCGATGGAGTTTTTATTTAACTTGATAACGAAATATCTTCTAAGCAGGTGTGCTCCTACTCGGACTCCGAGTTACGTCTCCGGCTGTGATCTCTATCTTGACTCTTGGAGGTCCAATGATCATCTCGTCTGCCCCCCCCCACTCTTTAGCTTCCCGGGGGCTTCCTTCAGTATCTGAACTGGAGTCCTCGCTGATTGTCTCATGAGCTCAAGTATTCCGAGCGTTGACCTCATAGCTTGATTCTTCTCGGGAGCTACCATTTAAATCCTCTAATGCCATGTACCTCTTTACTCGTTGGAGGAGCTTGTCAAAGGTTTTCGGCGTACGCATCGATAAGTCATCCATGAAAGGTCCTGGTCGGAGCCCCGTCATGATAGCTGCAGTGGCGACATCCTTTCCCACACCTGGGATTTCCACGCACGCATTGCTGAACTGGGACATGAAGTCTCAGAGAGTCTCATCTGCTTCTTACTTTACATCGAGCGAGTTAGGAACAGATTTGGTGAAGACGGAAGAGCTTGCAAATTAAGCGATGAATTTCTCAGCGAGTTCCTTAAAACTTGAGATAGAGTTTGGCGGGAGGCGATGGAACCATCGGCGGGCCGCTCCCTTGAATGTGCTCGGAAAAACTCTGCACATCATTCCGTCTAAAAATTTTTGAAGGCTCATCCGGATCTCATAGTGGATTATATGATCTTCCGGATCTTCCATTCCGTCATAGGAGTCTAAGGACGATAGTCGGACACGGTTCGGACAATAGTCCTCTATCACATTCCTAGTGAAGGGCTGAGCTATTCATCCGGTTCTTTGCCTCCATGGCGGACTGCGATCCTTTGAGGTAGAAACTCGTGAGCGGGATCCTTCACTTTGCCAGTCTGGCGTTGAACGTCGACGCTTTCTCCTATTAGTCCCGCCGTCATTTTCTTCACTCAAAGTGTTACTCTTTGAGTCGACCAGATCTGATGGGAAAGGATATCTTGCTCTTAGCATGCATGTGGCATCTCTTTCCACTCTTCGGGCGGCTCTTCTTGAACCTTTGTGCGGCTTTGATCACCGAAGTATTTGCCTGCTTCGCCGCACGACATTGGGTTAGGCCATGTGGTCCCCCCACCATCCAGGCTGGGCGGCATTGTGACGGGCACGCCTGGATGTCACGTCGTTAAGATCTGGTTCACGCCTTCGAAGAACATCTCAGTGAGTCACCGAAACTCTGCTCGGGTGACAGGCTTGTCATCACCAAGCCTTGGATGAGGTAGCGCATTTGCGGCGGTCCACCTCACTTGCTCCGCTTCATTGCCCTCTCCCGGCAAGGGGTTGTCGAAATGCTGGTTCTCGGAAGGATGAGAGATCGATTGTGTGACTCCTCTTTGTGCGTCTATGACTTAGAGATTTTTTTGAAACGTAACTTCTGGTTGCATTTCCCACAGACAACGCCAAATGTTATTACCACTTTTTGAAGGGGGTGACGCGGAAGCGTTACGAGTGACACCTGTCTACCACTGAGGCCTCAGATTCGGCTTCCGTGTCTCGACATCTTCTTCCGCTTCGAGAAATCTTCCACCTCCGAGTATTCGCCGCCTCAAGATCTCCGCTGCCTCAGGAGTTCGCTGCCTCAGGAGTCCGCTATCTTAGGAGTCCGCTGCCTCAGGAGTTCGCTGTCTCAGGATTACCTGCACATGTAGCAACCTCCACGTTAGAGGGACCCGAGGTTTTCACCCTGGGAATACCTCTCCGTCGCTCAAGTCACTCTCTAATCCAAATGCTGGAAGCTGAGGAGCTTAATAGGAGAGTTTTCCAGAGAAAACAGGCGTATCTGAATGAGAGTGCGGTGTGCTCTATTTATAGAGGCTGAAGTGGCCATATGTGAAATTACCGTATCGCCCTTAGGTTTTGTTTAGGAACATTCCGGATTGCCCCTATATTTTATGTGGGGATGGGCCCATTCATCAGTTGGATCGGAACCACGTAGAATCGAGATCGGGTGACTAGACGCACACATTTTCATTGACAAACTCGGCTGCCCACATTTCCAGCCCTCTCCATGGCATATAGCTGCCCGCGTGATGGTGGTATTTGCAAGGCCTGTCCGCAACAGAGGAGGCTTGCAACCTCACATGGTCACCCACATATAACTAGTGCTCGTGCTTCCAGGCAGCTGGCCATCCATTTCCTACAAACATGCTGCCCGCGTGGTGGGTGCCGTCCGCGATCGTCGGCGAGGAAGCTGCCCCCACGTCAAGGGAGATGCCGCGTGTCACACCCCACCGCGGGTGGACCGGCGTACGTCCCGTGGACCCAACCACGGACCGCACAAATCTAAACCCCCAAACCCGACCAACGGTCCAACAATGATTAGCAGGAAAGAAACCTAACAATGGGTCTCCAAAAGGGACCTATGGTCTATCACATGCGCATGAGTGAAATCTTAAATCATGAAGTTCTACAAGTCAACAGAGTGCGGAAGTCTAAATCTCAACAACTAGTCAGACGGAAACATAAGGATCTAAAAGCCATTGCACAAGGCTAAATCTCAAAATACTCATGAATCAAATGTACTAAATAAACCAACAACCCAAAGAAAACTTACACAGTGAAAAACTAGAACAATCCTAAGAGGCGCGTCGTCTCTCCGCCGCATCCTCCTAGTCCGAATCAACTGCCTGAAATCACAATTTAACGGGGGTGTACACGGGGTTAGAATAGGAAACAAACTCATGCTGGATAGATAACTTATGCTCAAAAATTCCATGAGGTGTGGGGGATAATCCAAATCAAACGTAAGTAAATAACCTGACCACTTAAATCCGGAGCCCGGAGGTGATCGGGGAAAAACAAGAGGGGACCACCCGCCATGGTTACAAGATACGACTCACGGAATTAAATTCAAAGAGAGAAGTGACGGTGCGAGTACAAACATAACAGTCATAGAATATGGAAACATCAACCGTCACAATCATAAATCAACATGTGAATTTCAACTCATACGAAGCATGGAATCAATAACAGGAGGCTAGAAGCAGAAATCCACAAGCCAAACATCATGTGATCAAACCAGAACAAAAAAGTCTCTAGCCTCATAATTCCAACAATACCATAGTTCCCAAAATTGGGGAAATGGTCACGACACATTCTAGATGTACCCACTCACCAAACAAATCTCACATGCCAACATCAAATCTTTACACAAACGTGGGGTCCCCGCCCTCCATGGCGCGTAAACCAGTATGGCGACCGAGAATACAAACAACAACGGAGGCACCGTCCGGGTATCCGTAGCTAGCGGAATCCCCAAGGATGTTGTGTCGCAATGGGAATGTCACACCCACGCGGCCGAGGTTACTCAATGAATGTAATCCCCAGAATTACTCTTAACGTTAAAGGACATAAACTCATTCTCATCTCTTTTCTTTCCAAAACACCGCACTAGTCTACACTCAATCACAAATAACAAGCCAACAGAGTCATGCGGTGAAATGGTAATTCATAGAACTACAGCATGATAATAGTCAAACAACGGAGTGTGGACAATCAAACAACAACACAGGCAAGAACTGTGTACAAGATGCGAGGAAAGATATCAAAGCACAAATCAAGGCTCAACGAAAAGCAAGAGAAGAGGATGGAGGAAACGTGTACACCCCTCACCTGGAATGCAAGCTAAACCCAAGCAATGCGAGGTCACCAAATCCCCAAGTTCACGGAACACCGTAGACGATCTCGTCTTCTCCTAAAATCAATCACATGGAAACAAAATCACTAACATCGCCTAGTCAATGCTAACCATGAAATCACGACATTAGAATTCCTCAAGGAATCTCCCTAGGATGCCTATTAATCATGATAGAATGACCCGAGACCCCCCACGCAAGCTCTCGAACCAAAATGGGCTAAACAACCCTCAGGGGACATCTTCGGAGATGTCCCCTCTTCATTGGGAAGAAAAAGACCCGCGTCAGAAACTTTTGGAGATGTCCTTGGAGACGTCTTTGGAGACGTCCCCGTGGGGATGTCCTCAGAGACGTTCCCCAACGGAACTTCTACAAAATTTAAAATTCGAAATAGCCGAAGCTAACTCGATGCTCCAACCAATCCAACACCTAAATGACCAGAAAACATGCACCAAACGACACCAAATCATGCTACTAACATGCCTAAACACAAACCACATCAAAATCGAGCGAATCGACAAAACTAGACAAATCCCGAAACCCCGAAACAAAAATAAACGACGATAAAATTAAACCACATGCTAGAACACGAATCCGACAAAATCACACGATCAAATCCAATTCATCGATGGGGGTAAAATCTCCCACTTACAGCCATGACAACTAATCAAAAGACGAGAATGAATCTAAAAGAAAAACCACACCTTTAGTCGAGGGGGATGAAATCACGATGATGGCTCATTCAAGTCACGTCCAACGTGTTCACCACTACCCGATCGACGACATGAAACAAATGGCAACAAAAAGACCCCTCAACAGCCCCTCCCATGGCCGACAATCACAAGAGAGAGAAGATAAGGAATCAAACAACACTCACCCGGGTTCACGAGAGGATTACGTAAGAAGTCGCCGCCGCGTGTCAACCCGAGTCGCCGATCGCCACCACCTTCCTCTTGCTCTGCTGGTCGTACACTCCAAGGAGAAATAGAGAAAAAGTGAGGCGTGCGTGTAGGAGAGAGGAAATGGGGATCAGAAACGGTAATGGGGAAAAAGGGGAGCAAATCAAGGGATTTCCTAAAACTGATTCCAATTAATCCTCCTTTTAGGAAAGGGCAGAATGGTCAATATACAACCCCATTCAAATTAAAAGAAGAGTAAAAGGAATTAAAAGGTTGTCGCCGGGTTTAGAACCCGCTACCTCCACGCTTTAAATCCTCCCTCAACCGCTTCCACCCGAACAGGCTAAGGTGGAAGTCTTGAGATTTAATGAACTCGATTTAATTAAAAGCCGATCGGGCTATAATAAATAACCCAAATCAACTTAAAATCAACATAAAACCGGAATGAACCGGAACCGGTTATCACATCCTTCCCCCCTTAAAGGACTTTCGTCCTCGAAAGCCAAACCAAAACCAAGAACCGTCCCAAAAGGATGGTTCGTCACATCCTCCTCCCCCTTAAAGGGGATTTCGCCCCCGAAATCAAACGGAACAAAATGAAAGAGAGAGTATACCTGCAAACAACCGCGGGTACTTCTCGTGCATCTCCGACTCGCTCTCCCACATGGCCTCCTCAACTGTATGGTTGCGTCACAAAATCTTCACTAGCTGAACAGTCTTGTTCCGAAGAACCTTCTCCTTGAAGTCTAACACCTTCACGGGCTGCTCCTCATACGTCATTTCGTCACGAACGTGAAGAGGAGTAAAATCGATGACATGAGTCAGATTGTGCACGTACTTCCTCAGCATGGAAACATGGAACACGTTGTGCACATCCGCCAAATTAGGAGGCAAAGCCACCCTATATGAGACATCACCAACCCGATCCAAATCATCAAAAGGGCCAACAAACTGGGGACTCAGCTTCTCCCTCCAATCTAATGAGCACGCCCCCCCCAATAAATCCTCCAATGTCTAAATCGTCTGCTCTGACGGACCGTCGGTCCGCGGATGTTATGCCGTGCTGAAACCCAATCCAGAACTCCGAGGAAAACCATGGATCCCGATCCAACATAATGGAAATTGGAGCACCATGCAGTTTCACAATCTCTTGATCTCTTCATGTAGAGTCGGGCCAAACGCTCTAAGCTGAACGTCACCTTGATCGGTAAAAAATGTGCAGACTTCATGAGCCGATCCATAATTACCCTAACAACAACATGACCAACCCGGGGAGCTGGAAACCCAATAGCAAAGTCTATGGCGACATGCTCTCACTTCCACTCAGGAATAGGGAGAGGCTGAAGCTTGCCCGCAGGCCGCTGATGCTCAACCTTCACCTGCTGACACGTCAGACACTGCGACATAAATTCTGCAATCCCTCTCTTCAAATCATCATCACTTGAGATGCAAATGTGCCCCTTAAATCTCACCATCAAATCAGCTCCCAAACAAAATCAGAACCATATCCACCACTCAACCCATCGATTATGGCCTTCAGCTCATCATCCTCCCGCTGCAAAGCTGGAAGCCGATCCTGCAGCGTCGGTCTCAACAGAATCTGACTAACCCAACACCCATACAACCTCGAACTAACCGAATCTGAAGCCTCTGAAACTCCTCGATCAACTGGGGACGAGCTGTCAAACAACCACACTCCCTACAGCCCTCTGACTCGAGGCGTCGGCCACAACATTGGCCTTCATCGAATGGTGCTGGATCATCAGGTCATTGTCCTTCAGCAGCTCTAGCCACCTCCTTAGTCTCAAATTCAGCTCCTTCTGCGTGAAGATATACTTGAGGCTTTTATGGTCGGTGAAGATCTCATAAGTCTCGCCATACAAATAATATCTCCACAGCTTCAGAGCGAGCACAATGGTAGCAAGCTCTAGGTCGTGCGTCGGGTAGTTTCTCTCATGTACCTGCAGTTGTCTAAAAGCATAAGCAATTACCCAACCGTGCTGCATCAGAACACACTCAATCTTTGCAGCGAAGCATTGCTGCAGATCACAAACCCACCACCCTCTGTCGGCGGTGAAAAAACTAGGACTGAAGTCAATCTCCTCTTCAGCTCCAGAACTTTCCTCACACGTCCCCAATGGCAAGGGCCATCGGAGTACTCCCACCTACCTCCAATCAAGGATGAGGCATCGAGTACCCCATCCGCCCACGTAACAAGGGTTAACTTGAACCAAGGAGTCGAACTACACCCGAGAATCTCAAAGGACTAAAACCATCAAGGACCGCACTACCGCAGTCAACCCCATAAGAACCTCACCCACTACCGAAAATTTGCTACGAACTCCTCGTCATCTATCTCTCTAACCGAGAGCCCATCCCCCTTGTCCGGCGTAGCAGGACTAGCTACACCCAAGGGAAAGTCAACACACACTGCCAAAGGTTTGCAACATGCGGCCCAATCGTGACGGCAACTCCGCCGCTTACGGGGAATCGACCAACGATCCATCCCTCATGGGGGACGCAGATCGCACTATTGAACACTGTATCTATCCTGCTTCTCACAATCCAAACTGCAACCTGTGGGTGGTGACAGGTGGCTCAACAGGTGGGGCAAGTCACCTGCGAAGTCATCTACTAAAACTTGCAACCTCGCACTCCTGGCGGACATCAACAAGCGATGTAACAGGTGACTATGCCCCGCCCATCACGTCACATGTCTATATCCACAGATAACGTGACTCAACACAAACTGCCCCCAAGACTCACCCTTCTCTTCCACCCGTCAGCGAAGGCAGCGAGCGCCCTCACACCTAAAGACACAACAGTCATAGACAAGACCAATCCGCAACTAAGGCCTCAAAAGTGCGACACACAAAAAGATCAACGCATTAAGTGAAGAAAACGAACGATGTGAGTGGATGAATGACACATGCATCACGCAAAGTTCTAGTGGAAGCTGAAGGAAAACTAGAGTACCTTGAACGGCTGGTGGTGATCCCCTCGGGAGTCTCCGTCGCTCGGTCGGTCTCTGCTGTCCTCTAGCAGATCTACACAACGATAAAATGTGTCCGACTTTTCCACAGGTATGACAGGTGAGCAATTTCCCGTCGCAAGTCCGACCTCTGGAGTGACACCTATTGCACTTCTTGTAAAACCACCGTGTGAAAGATGTACCCCAAGAACTCCCTAGTTGGGTCGACTAAAACTTCTTCTTGTTGCTGCCCCCAAGTTGGGGCTGACTCTGTACAGACTCCTCTCTGATTCCCTTTCGACTAGATTCTCTAGAAGCTATCATGGCATCCTCAAACTAGGCTGCCTGTTCAATCATCTCCTTGAGTGTAGTGCACCTGCAACTACGAACATGCACTGCTAAAACTGGGTTCAATCCTCTCTCAAAGTGAAACATCCGGTCCTCGTCTGTCTCCAGCAGCTCTGGTGCAAAACGACCAAGCTCGGAAAATTTGGCCTCATACTCGAGGATGGTCATGCTCCCTTGCTTTAATGCTAGCAGCTCGCCCCTCTTCCGAGTCCTCAAGTGGGCGCTGAAAAAGTCACTCGCGAAACCCTGCACGAACTCAAACCAAGTGAGCTTCTTCCCGTGAACTTCAAACCTCCGCTCAACTCCCTACCACCAAGATCTAATAGCACCCTCCAGGGCGGTAACGGCAAGAGACACCTTGTACTCATTTGTGCACTCAATCCTCTGGAGGATCTGCTCTAAAGTCGTTAACCAGTTGCTCGCCTCCGATGCATCGGTGGAGCCCGCGAATCTAGGAAGTTCAGCCTTCAGAAATCCCCCATATGGCCTCCCCTCAGTCAATGCTGTCTCCGGCCTAGGAGGCTTCTGTTCCCCTATGAACTTTTGGAACTGTAGGAATAGTTCCCACTCCTCAGGTGATACCCGTGGAAACTCTTGAAATCGCCTGAGTGTGTCCGGTGAACATCGCACTATCTCCATGCCATCTTCCGGGTTAAAAACTGGCTCGTGGGCTCTCTCGCGTGGTACATCCCGAATGATGGGACCAAGTGGCCTCGATGGACGTCTGGTACCCCTCGCGTAAGTGTCAGACGAGATAGCCGAAGTAGCGAACCCACCATGCGCTTGAACCATGACTGTCATACAAAGACATCTAAGCAAGTTGAAACTAAAGCACTCCTGTTTCATCGAAAGTGCTGCTGATAACACCGAATGACATCTAATCAAACCAATGGAGAAGGGTAAAAACATAACTAAAACTAGAACATACCTCTAGCGGATGCCGGATGACGTGCCTCTCTCTGACGAATCCAAATGTAATCATGCAAGACATTAATGCAAACACAAGGTCTAGCCTAACCTATCCTAAGACAACTTAGACTAAACCAGTCTCTGATACCACAAATGTCACACGCCACCACGGGTGGACCGGTGTACACCCCGTGGACCCAACCACGGACCACATAAGCCTAAACCCCCAAACCCGACCAATGGGTCTCCAAAAGGGACCTATGGTTTATCACATGCGCATGGGTGAAATCTTAAATCATGAAATTCTACAACTCAACAGAGTGCGGAAGTCTTAATCTCAACAACTAGTCAGACGGAAACATAAGGAACTAAAAGCCATCGCACAAGGCTAAATCTCAAAATACTCATGAATCAAATGTATTAAATCAACCAACAACCCAAACAAAACTTAAACAGTGAAAAACTAGAACAATCCTAAGAGGCTTTCCGTCTCTCTGCCTCATCCTCCTAGTTCGAATCAACTGCCTGAAATCACAATTTAACGGGGGTGTACACAGGGTTAGAATAGGAAACAAACTCATGCTGGATAGATAAATTAAGCTCGAAAATTCCATGAGGTGTGGGGGATGTGCAAATCAAACGTAAGTAAATAACCCGACCACCTTAATCCGGAGCCCGGAGGTGATCGGCGAAAAACAAGAGGGGACCACCCGCCACGGTTACAAGATACGACTCATGGAATTAAATTCAAAGAGAGAAGTGACGGTGCGAGTACAAACATAACAGTCACAGAATATGGAAACATCAACCGTCACAATCATAGATCAACATGTGAATATTAACTCATACGAAGCATGGAATCAACAACAGGAGGCTAGAAGTAGAAATCCATAAGCCAAACATCATGTGATCAAACCAGAATAAGAAAGTCTCTAGCCTCATAAGTCCAACAATTACATAGTTCCTAAAATTTGGGTAATGGTCACAACACATTCTAGATGTACCCACTCACCAAATAAATCTCACATGCCAGCATCAAATCTTTACACAAACGTGGGGTCCCCACCCTCCATGGAGCGTAAACCAGTATGGCGACCGAGAATACAAACAACCACAGAGGCAACCCCCGGGTATCCGTAGCTAGCAGAATCCCCGAGAACGTTGTGTCGCAACGGTAATGTCACACCCGGACTTACTCTCAACCTTAAAGGACATAAACTCATTCTCATCTCTTTTCTTTCCAAAACACCTCACTAGTCCAAACTCAATCACAAACAACAAGCCAAAAGAATCATGCGGTAAAACGGTAAATCATAGAACTACGACATGATAATAGTCTAACAACGGAGTGTGGACGATCAAACAACAACACAAGCATGAACTATGTACAAGATGCGAGGAAAGATATCAAAGCACAAATCAAGGCTCAACGGAAAATAAGAGAAGAAGATGGAGGGAACGTGTGCACCCCTCACCTGGAATGCAAGCTAAACCCAGGCAATGCCAAGTCACCAAATCCCCAAGTTCACGGAACACCATAGACGATCACGTCGTCTCCTAAAATCAATCACATGGAAACAAAATCACTAACATCGAAAAGTCAATGCTAACCATGAAATCACGACATTAGAATTCCTCAAGGAATCTCCTTAGGATGCCTAACAATCACGCAAGCTCGTGAATCGAAATGGGCTAAACAACCCTCAGGGGACATCTTCTGGAGACGTCCTCGAAGACGTCCCCCGACGGAACTTCTACAAAATCAAAAAATTCAAAACAGTCGAACCCAACTCGTTGCTCCAACCAATCCAACACCTAAATGCCTAGAAAACATGCACCAAATGACACCTAATCATGCTACTAACATGCCAAAACACAAACCACATCAAAATCGAGTGAATCGACAAAACTAGACAAATCCCGAAACCCCGAAATGAAAACAAACGATGACAAAATCAAACCACATGCTAGAACATGAATCCGACGGCATCACACGATCAAATCCAACTCATCGATGGGGGTAAAATCCCCCACCTACAGCAATGACAACAAATCAAAAGACGAGAATAAATCTAAAAGAAAAACCGCACTTTTAGTCGACGGGGATCAAATCACGATGATGGGTCGTCCAAGTCACGTCCAATGTCTTCACCACTACCCGATCGACGACATGAAACCAATGGCAACGAAAAGACCCATCAACAACCCCTCCCATGGCCGACAATCACAAGAGAGAGGAGATAAGGAATCAAACAACACTCACCTGGGTTCACGAGAGGATGACGCAAGAAGTCGTCGCCGCGTGTCATCCCGAGTCGCCGATCGCCACCACCTTCCTCTTGCTCTGCTGGTTGGCAACTCCTAGGAGAAAGAGAGAAAAAGTGAGGCGTGTAAATGGGAGAGAGGAAATGGGAATCAGAAACGATAATGGGGAAAAAGGGGAGGAAATTAAGGGATTTCCTAAAACTGATTCTAATTAATCCTCCATTAATTAGGAAAGGGCAGAATGGTCAATTCACAACCCCATTCAAATTAAAAGAAGAGTAAAAGGAATTAAAAGGTTGTCGCTGGGTTTAGAACCCGCGACCTCCACCCTTTAAAATCGTCCCTCAATCGCTTCCACCCGAACGGGCTAAGGTGGAAGTCTTGAGATTTAATGAACCCAATTTAATTAAAAGCCGATAGGGCTATAATAAATAACCCAAATCAACTTAAAATCAACATAAAATTGGAACGGGTTATCACACCGCGCGCCCTGGGTGTCCGCACGAAGGCCTGCCTATGCTCGGGCTATTGGCCGCGAGGGGGCTCGGCTGGCCACACCAGCGGCCGCATGATGCTGGTCGTGAGCTGTTGCTCGCGTGGAGGCCCATCGGAGGGAGCTGGTTGCGCTGGTTAACTGCTGCCTGTGTACATGGTGCTCGCCGGAGACCAGCTGCTCACGCTGCCCTCTTGCCCACAGGGGAGCTGCTGCCCGCGAGGCTCTTGGCTGCTACTGGCCGCATGAAGAAGCCCTGCCCGCATAAGCTACTGCTCGCTGCATTTGCAACTGATTGAAGTGCCACTGAAGGTTGCTGTATTGAAGCTTCACTACCCGCATGAGCTTCATATTTCAACGCCCGCATGGGCCTCACATGCATGCTGCCTGCTAGCTACTATGTTGGATGAGCTGCTCGCTGACTGGTTGGACCACCTTCAAGATGTTGCTCGCTAAACTACCACACAACAATGCATGGAGCCTATGCATTTGCATGAGCTGGCCGCATGCCATACCGCTGGTCGCATAGGCTCTTGCAGCATGGAGCATGCTGGCCGCTTGCACACGTTAAGCTAGCTGCGGCCGCCCGCCAACGCTGGGTGGTCGCGGCCGGGTGGCCACGCGCGTTTGGATTTTTGTCTCCACCAATTCACCCATGCACTGCCCCACACGTTCAACGTATCCACGATCCATGTCGATCCTTCGTGGAGGTGGACGGGTCCACATACGTCTACATGGCTCAATGTTAAGTATCCATGTGTCAGGTATATTTTTTTGGGTATAACAATGTCAATCATTGAAACTGACATGACTGTGCAAGAACGGAAATATCATCTGTATACAAAACAATGTATATCATCTATCATACATGTTATACCCGTACTCTTATTTTAAATTAAATATTATTTTATGCTATTTATTATTATTATATTTCTATTAATATAATAGTAATTTATAGTGACTTTTAATAGCTTTTAGACGCTAAGAAGGAACTTTTATAGTCGAGTTGACGGTTCCGTAGAAAATGGGCAAAGTAGTCATTTTTGAGGAAAAGACTTCGGAAAAATATAATTTTAGTACCGTTGGACTCGTCATGAAAAATGGAGAACATCGACTACCATGTTGATAAGTTTGGAATTATTTTTAGAGACACGGTACAAGTGTGGTACGACTT
The DNA here is from genome assembly GCA_028571145.1 of Dionaea muscipula. NCBI lineage: Eukaryota > Viridiplantae > Streptophyta > Magnoliopsida > Caryophyllales > Droseraceae > Dionaea > Dionaea muscipula. The sequence goes on from JAOWBR010229034.1 coordinate 14,380, forward strand.
TGGATTAAATTCGTTATGATTATATCTTAACCAAGGTTAAGCTAACCATGGTTACCCTTTGGTTAAGGGCTTACACGGCTTGAGGAGGGGCTGAAGGGCTGCTATTGTTGACTTGAGACCATAGGATAAGGATGAGAGCAAGAGTCATGCTCTCTTTACTAGGGGAAGGACACCTCCTACATGCTTGTGAGCTCCTTGCTTGGAGGATTAAGCTGATTCCAATCAGCTAAGTAGGGAAAAGGAAACCGAAGGGGAAAGGGAAAGGAGAAATCAGACAGAGGAAGGAAAAAGAAAGAAGAATTAAAGGAAAGAAAAGAAAAGGGAAAGAAGAAGAGGAAAGTAAAGGGGGGGTTACCTACCTAGATTGATTTTCCTCTTGGTGTGGCCTTGTTTAAGCTCAAGGAGAAGCTTATTCCCTTCATCACAGAATGTCTAAGGTGAGGATCAAGTTTTGTTTAATTCTCTTTGAAGCTTAAAAGAAGTGAAAGCATGTTAAAGGTTCTAGCTTGTGTTCTTCCATGTCTTATGGATTTTTCATTAAGTGAAATGATGAATTAGCTACTGTTTTGCCTTGAGTATGGTTGGAGCATGTTATTCTTGTGATATGTGACATGAATCAGTTGCTAAGCGATGATTGATGACGATGAAATGAGTTATAGCATGTTGAAAAATCTAGGTTAATGAGTTCATTGAATTTCATGATTTTTCATATGTCTAGATTGTGAAATTGGTGTTAATCTAGCTCTTGGAAGGTTAATACATGATGTTTACATGTATTTTAAAGTGTTTGAGCAACTGGGTTCGAGTTTTGGTCAATTTACCAAAGGATTCGAGCAAGAAGAAGAATTCTAGTTTTTTTGTCGAGCACCACGGACGTCCGGGTGGACGTCCGTCAGTCCTGCTCTCTGCCCATTTTTGCTCTGTTTGAGTTTCCACTTGTAGAGACTTAACCCTTTGGACGTATAGAAGACTTTAAGTAGGTGTTTTGGGACATTTAAGACTTGACCAAAGGTTCTTAGAAGGGATTAAAGACTTGATTTGGTTATTGACTCATATACGGTATTTTAAGCATATATATTTACTATGCTTCACTCTTATACACAGGACTTGATATCGTGCATCAAGTGGACTTGTGAGGACTTTTATTATGTTTGCACATCGTCAATCGCCAGGTAAGGAGTAGTAGCCATTTCGGGATTTCCACATGGATTTCCCATAGACCTATGGGTTAAGACTGGACTTGTTACATGGATGCATGCCACTTGTTTTCCATTTCTATATAAGGCATGCTAGACTACAGACTTATACATGACTATGTATGTATTTATATAATGGACCCTCTACCCTTACTCAGCCTAGTCGGCTGACAGTGCTTCATTGTGGGTTTAGGTACCCAAGACCAATGACCGTGTGGATGCCGAGGATGGGACGACGCACGCCTCTAGGACTACTTCTTCTGCTTTTGTTGTGTCTAGGACTTATCTTTTGTGTTGTGTCTAAACACTTTTCCATGTTGGTATGACTGACTTAAAGATTTTCACTGTATAAATGACGTAATGCCTGTATGGCATACTCCCTGACTCTGGAATAACCTGTATATATTTGACTGTCACTGTCATCTGGTTTTGAATGCATGCTCATTTTGTCGTGACTTAGACATGTTGGGGACCCATAGGCTTCAATAACCCTTGGACCGGTTCAACGGGTTATTGTCGGTTTCACCTAGGCTGGGGTGTTACAATACATCATCCTCATACAAAATAATGTATTATATCATACATCTGGTCCTTTACGGTTGATACGATGAAGAAATGTACCCTCGTCGAATCGGGGACCCATCGATGATAAGCGCTCAACGTCTAGAAGTGGGTCCCCAACCCCGTCGCCACCGCCGTCCCCATTACCACTGCCATCCTCATCACCACCGCCATCCCCATCACCACCGCCATCCTCGTCGCCACCGCCATCACCACCATCATCCCCTCCCGCGTCAAGTATGCGGAGCGCACGACCGATGATCCGTCGATGCGCTGGAGCCATGTTAGCATCCTTTGATATCTGAGCCAACAAATCAAATGTCCTGCTAGACCAGCTGACTACGTCCAATAGAACATCCGATCGAACGGCCTGAGGTATCGAAGCGGTGATATCACAAGCTGGGTCCCCTATCCGCGAGTGCGTCACGGTCTGAAACTAATCCCTGTAGTCGACAGCGCACTGGAATGGATACCGCCCGACGGGCATGTACTCTGCCACTGACATGAGGTACAACTGCTACTCAGCCCACTGGTGCTCGGCAAATGGATATACAACGGTGTAAGATATCGCCAAGCGACCTCTCGATCATCGCAACGGACGGATGGGGGGCGACGAGATTGGCTGCACGAGCCTAAACTGCCATACCACCCGACCTTGGTAGTACGGCTCCACCGTCGACAGAAAGCAGAGACACCGGAGAAAATAGGTCACTAACGGTATGTCCTCTCGGGGTCTTTGATAGGGATCAAACACCACCTGAAACAAACAAAATTATGTTCAGTAAAAGATACGAAAGATACATATAAACAAAGTACAATAAAATAATTCAAGCATACCTCGGTAATAGGACAGCGGTTGAGGAGGTCACGAAGGTGGCGGATATCTATGGCTGCATCTTTGCAGACGATCCACCGACACGCACATGGTAGAGTAGCAGGGCAACTCCAGTCGTATGTGGTCGGAAGCTTGGTAAAATGCTCGTACACCCATGCTTGTGAACAAACACGTAGAAAAACGTAGATGATCACAATGGTAGAATGAAAAATCCAAATCCGTAGACATAATAACAATTTTCATATCAAGAAAAACTATCTATACCTCGAGCAACGTGAGATACCCCGCTATCTAT
>JAOWBR010229145.1:0-17263 GCA_028571145.1 Dionaea muscipula
GTTGCATGTGCTAAGTGCAATCGTGTTCCCTACGAAAGTGGTGCTTATCTATTTTGTTTTATGTTTTTCTTTAGTTCGTATTTGCTAGGGACTAGCAAACTTCAGGTTGGGGGTGTGACAAGTCGTTGAAAACGACTTATTTATGCTCGTTTTATTAGTCCGTTAGCACTTTTATCGTAAGTTTAGTTTAGTTTTATTTATGTTTTTAGTTTAGTTGTTAATAAATGCTGTTGTGGTTAAAACATTTTAAAAGACTTGTTTTTATATTTATAATTTTTCATGAATTTTTACAGGTCTTTTCGGAGCTTAATGGAGCGAGCCATGTGGTCCGGATGTTAAAAATAATGGATCCCATGAACCCATAACCATGCAGCCGCTTAGCCTTGTTGCAGCCAGCTTCATCAATGTTAAAGCATGAAGGAGCCCAATGAGTTGCATCAGATCAGCGAGCAAATTGAAGCGCAGCAATTGAAGCATTAAGCAAGCAGCAGCCCATCAACGTGCACCGTAGCATTTCATGGACCAGCCCACCAATTGCATTTAAGTAGCAGCTTCCAGCAAGTCAGCCCAGCCCATGCACTTGAAGCACAGTAGCGGTAGCTTGCAGCAATTACAAATTCGCAGCAACAGCAGCCCACATTACAGCCCATTTTGTGGAGGCGGCTACCAAGAAGCAGCACAGCAGCTTCCAGCCCATTTGCATGCATTTCACCATCAGCCCATGATTGCAGCCCATACAACATATCCTACAACAGCTCCAGCATGTAAACCATGTGTAGCATCAGCAACAATTGCAGCAAGCCACATGAGGCCACTGAGAAGCAGTCATCATGCAGCCTAATGTTCAGCAGCGTGAAACAACAGCAAGAGGCGGCCCATCCAGCAGCTTGTAGCGTGCAAATGAAAACCAGCCCAACCGATTACATAGCCAACATGCCTCAGCAACAATCAGCCAAGAAGCAAGGGGCAAGCGGTGAATTAAAAAGGCGGCCAATCATTCAGCGCAACGGAGCAGCAGCGTCACGGCCGAGGAGGATGGCCACGACCGTGTTGGAGGCCAGACTCGATTTTTTTAAAGGCTGGCGCTGCGGCACTTCAAGGTACACTCTTCTCCTTCTCGAAACCCTCAACCACGGTGACGACGACGAGCGATTTTAAGGCGATTGACGACCGCGGAGAGAGTTCGATCAAGAGGAGTTCAAGATTCACGTGTCCGGGTGGTGGTGACAGCCCACTTGCGTTGCCCGTTTCTCCTCCATTATCTTGGTTCGTATTTGTTTAGATTTAGGGTTTTGTATTTATTATTTTGGTTGTGATTTCATCTTTGTGATCGAACCTGCTGTAGTCGATTTATGAGATCGGCGATTTATCATTGGATTTGTTGATTTTTTTTATGTCTATTGAATGATTGGCAACCATCTTTAGGCTTAGAATTTAATTATCCATTGATTTGTTTCGCTCCAATATCTCCCTGCATGCTAAAATTGGAATTTAATTAATTAGGGTTAGCAAAATTGAATCTGCTATCTTTTTCATCCTTTTGGGAATCAGGATCAATCGTGCCTGACAAACATGATTTGACCCAATGGATACAAACGTGCCTGACAACAATAATCGTGCCTTCCCAAAATTCATAGGGTGATTTGTGAACTCATTTTATGCTTAACCTAAATTAATTATTTAATTCCCTGCGTGCAAAATAATTGCCATTGGCAGTGTTACTTGGGAGCCGACCAGATTTAAATCAAACGTAGTCTGAACACCCCTCTATTTTATCCTATTTAATTTCCGCATTTAATTTTCCTGCAAAAATCTAAAACACCAAAAATATTTATTTTTCCTACACCCGAGATTTATAATTCTTTCTAACGCTATAATTAGCTCTCCCTTGGGTTCGACAATTCTAAACTTTTCCATATCCGTCTTGCTAGGTATCGCGTTATTATTTGGGCGACACCAGATACAAAGGAATTTGCTTGTTTTAATCCATTTTTATTATTTTCTATCCCTTTCCATTTTTATTATTAAACTTTTACATTGATTTCACTTTGAAATGAATGGATTAGCATGTTTTCATGAATTTTCATTGTTTTCCATCAGTTTCTATGATTATACTCAAGTTTTATACTGATTTTACAAGGAAACGAAGAATTAGCTTGTTTTCATCCAATCATTGTTTTTCATCGATTTCCATGATTATAATCAAGTTTTACATTGATTCCACTTGGAAACAAAGGAATTGACTTGTTCTCATCCATTTTCATTGTTTTCCTACGATTTCCATGATTATACTATAATTTTACATTGATTTCACATGAAAATGAAGAACTTAGCTTGTTTTCATCCATTTTCATTTTTCTCCATCGATTTTCATGATTGTACTCAAGTTTTACATTGATTTCTCATGGAAACGAAGGAATTACCTTGTTTTCATCTATTTTCATTATTTTCCATTAATTTCCATGATTATACTGTGGTTTTACATTGATTTCACATGAAAACGAAGGAATTAGCTTGTTTTTATCCATTTTCTTTATTTTCAATTGATTTCCATGATTATACTCAACTTTTATATTGATTTCACGTGGAAACTAAGGAATATGGACGTTATAATCCATTTCCAATGTTTTCCATCGATTGTCATGATTATAATTATATTTTTTCATTGATTTCTCATGGAAACGAAGAATTTTGCCTTTTTCCGTCTATTTTCATTGTTTTCCATCGATTTTCATGATTATAATCTAGTTTTACATTCATTTCACATAAAAACGAAGAAATTAGCTTGTTTTCAACCATTTTCATTGTTTTCCATCCATTTCCATGATTATATAAAAGTTTTTGATTGATTTCACTTCGAACGAAGCAATTAGCTTTTTTCATGAGTATACTCAATGTTTACAATGATTTCACGTGGAAACGATGGAATTAGTTTGTTTTCATCCATTTTCATTGTTTTTTATCGATTTACATAATTATAATCAAGTTCTACATTGATTTCACATGAAACGAAGGATTTAGCTTGTTTCCATCCATTTTCATCGTTTTCCTTCGATTTCCATGATTATAATCACATTTTACGTCGATTTCACTTGGAAACGAAGGAATTGACTTGTTTTCAACCATTTTCATTGTTTTGCTCATATTTCCATGATAATATTATTATTTTAATTGATTTCACATGGAAATGAAGAACTTAGATTATTTTCATCCGTTTTCATTATTTTCGATCGATTTCCATGATTATACTCAAGTTGACGATGATTTCATGTGCAAACGAAGGAATTAGTTTGTTTTCATCCATTTTCATCGTTTTCCATCGATTTCCATTATTATACTGTGGTTGTACAATTATTTCACATGGAAAAAAGGAAATAGTTTGTTTTCATCCATTTTCGTTATTTTTAATTGATTTCCATGATTATACTCAAATTTTACACTGATTTCACATGGAAACTAAGGAATTTGGATGTTATAATCCATTTCCATTGTTTTCCATTGATTTCCATGATTATAATCATGTTTTTTCTTTGATTTCACATGGAAACGAAGAATTTCACCTTTTCCCATCCATTTCATTGTTTTCATTGATTTCTATGATTATAATCAAGTTGTACATTCACTGCACACGAAAACGAAGCAATTAGGTTGTTTTCATCCATTTTCTTTGTTTTTCATCCATTTCCATGATTATATTAAGGTTTTAGATTGATTTCACAGTGAACGAAGGAATTAGCTTTTTTCATCCATTTTCATTGTTTTCCATCGATTTCCATGATTATACTCAAGTTTTGCATTGATTTCAAATGGAAACGAAGCAATTTGCTTGTTTTCATCAATTTTCATTATTTTCCATCTATTTTCATGAGTACACTCAAATTTTATAATGATTTCACGTGGAAACGATGGAATTAGGTTATTTTCATCCATTTTTGTTGTTTTTCATCGATTTACAAGATTATAATCAAGTTTTACATTGATTCCACTTGGAAACGTAGGAATTGACTTGTTTTCAACCATTTTCATAGTTTTCCTTTGATTTCCATGATTATACTATTGTTTTACATTGATTTCACATGGAAATGAAGAACTTAGCGTGTTTTCATCCATTTTCATTATTTTCCAAAGATTTCCATGATTATACTCAAGTTTACATTGATTTCACGTGGAAACGAAAGAATAGCTTGTTTTCATCCATTTTCATTGTTTTTCATCGATTTCCAAGATTATACTCAAGTTTTACATTGATTTCACATCGAATTGAAAGAATTAGCTTGTTTTCATCCATTTTCATTGTTTTTCATCAATTTTCATGAGTATACCCATGTTTGACATTGATTTCACAAGGAAACGAAGGAATTAGTTTGTTTCATCCATTTTGATTGTTTTACACAAATTTCACATAGAAACGAGAAAATTTGCAAGTTTTCATCCATTTTTATTGTTTTCCATCGATTTCCATGAATATACTACGGTTTTATATCGATTTGACATAGAAACGAAAGAATTAGCTTGTTTTCATCCATTTTTATTGCTTTCCATCAACTTCCATGATTATACTCATATGGATACAAAGGAATTAGCTTGTTTTTGTCCTTTTTCATTATTTTCTATCGCTTTCCATTTTTATTATTAAAGTTTTACATTGATTTCACTTGGAAACGAAGGGATTAGCTTGTTTTCATCAATTTTCATTGTTTTCATTCCATTTCCATGATTATACTCAAGTTTATACTGATTTTATATGGAAATGAAGGAATTAGCTTGTTTTCATCCACTTTCACTGTTTACCATCCATTTCTAAGATCATATTAATGTTTTACATTGATTTCAAATGAAACAAAGGAATTACCTTTTTTCATCCAATTTCATTGTTTTCCATTGATTTCCATGATTATACTCATGTTTTACATTGATTTCATATGGAAACGATCCAATTTGCTTGTTTTCATCCCTTTTCATTGTTTTCCATCTGGTTTCATGAGTATAGCCAAGTTTTATATTGATTTCACACGAAAACGATGGAATTAGTATGTTTTCATTCATTTTCATTGTTTTTCATCGATTTACATTATTATAATTAAATAAACTTTTATACTGATTTCACACGGAAATGAAGGAATTAGCTAGTTTCCATCCATCTTTAGTATTTTTTATCGATTTCCACGATTATAATCAAGTTTTACATTTATTCCACTTGGAAACTAAGGAATTGACTTTTTTTTTTTATCCATTTTCATTGTTTTCCTCTGATTTCCATGATTATACTATAATTTTACATTGATTTCACATGAAATTGAAGAACTTAGCTTGTTTTTATCCATTTTGATTATTAACTATCGATTTCCATGTTTATATTCAAGTTTTACATTGATTTCACATGGAAACGAATGAATTAGTTTATTTTCATCCATTTGCATCGTTTTCCATCGATTTCCATGATTATACTTTGGTTTTACATTGATTTCACATGCAAACGAAGGAATTAGCATGTTTTCATCCATTTTCATTATTTTCAATTGATTTCCATGATTATACTCAACTTTTACGATGATTTCACATGGAAACTAAGGAATTTGGATGTTATAATCCATTTCCATTGTTTCCCATCGATTTACATGATTATAATCAAGTTTTTTCATTGATTTCACATGGAAACGAAGAATTTTGCCTTTTCCTATCCATTTTCATTGTTTTAGATCGATTTCCATGATTATAATAATCTTTTACATTCATTTCACACGAAAACAAACCAATTAGTTTGTTTTCAACCATTTTCATTTTTTTCCATCCATTTCCAATATTATTTTAAGGTTTTAGATTGATTTCACTTGGAACGATGGAATTAGCTTGTTTTCATCCATTTTCATTGTTTTCTATCCATTTCCATGATTATATTAAAGTTTTAGATTGATTTCACTTGGCATGAAGGAATTAGCTTTTTTTTATCCATTTTCATTGTATTTCATCGATTTCCATGATTATTTTCAAGTTTTACATTGATTTCATTTGGAAACGAAGTAATTTGCTTGTTTTCATCAATTTTCAATGTTTTCCATCTATTTTTAAGTGTATACTCAAGTTTTACAATGGTTTCACGTGGAAACGATGCAATTAGATTGTTTTCATCCATTTTCACTGTTTTTCATCGATTTACATGATTTCAATCAAGTTTTACAATGATCTCACATCGAAACGAAGGAACTAGCTTTTTTCCATCCATTTTCATTGTTTTCCATCAATTTCCATGGCTATAGTCAAGTTTTACATTGATTCCACTTGGAAATGAAGGAATTGATTTGTTTTCAACCATTTTCATTGTTTTCCTCTGATTTCCATGATTATACTATTGTTTTGCATTGATTTCACATGGAAATGAAGAACATAGCTTGTTTTCATCCATTTTTATTATTTTCCATCGATTTCCATGATGATACTCAAGTTTACATTGATTTCACGTGGCAACAAAAGAATTAGTATGTTTTCATCCATTTTGATTGTTTCTCATCGATTTCAAAGATTATACTCAAATTTTACATTATTTTCAGATGGAATTGAAGGAATTACCTTGTTTTCATCCATTTTCATTATTTTTCATCGATTTTGATCAGTATACCCATGTTTGAAATTGATTTCATATGGAAACGAAGGAATTAGCTTGTTTCATCCATTTTCATTGATTTTCTTCGATTTTCATGATGGTAATCAAGTTTTACACTAATTTCACATGGAAACGAAAAAATTTGCTAGTTTCCATCCATTTTTATTATTTTTCATCGATTTCCATGATTATACTGTTGTTTTATATTGATTTCACAAGGAAATGAAGGAATTAGCCTGTTTTCTTCCATTTTCATTGCTTTTCATCCACTTCCATGATTATACTCATATGGATACAAAGGAATTAGCTTGTTTTCATCCATTTTCATTATTTTCTATCGCTTTCCACTTTTATTATTAAAGTTTTACATTGATTTCTCTTGGAAACGAAGGAATTTGCACGTTTTTCTCCATTTTCATTGTTTTCCTTCGATTTCCATGATTATACTCAAGTTTTACATCAATTTCATCCATTTTCTTTGTTTTCCATCGATTTTAATGATTATAAACAAATTTTTACATTAATTTCACATTAAAACGAAGAATTTAGCTTTTTTCCATCAATTTTCGTTGTTTTCCATCCATTTCCATGATTATACTCAAGTTTTGCATTGATTTCACACGGAAACGAGAGAATTAGCTTGTTTTTATCAATTTTCATTGTTTTCCATCCATTTCCATGACTATACTCAATTTTTATACTTATTTTACCTGACACGAAGGAATTAGTTTGTTTTCACCCATTTTAACTGTTTATCATCAACTTCTATGATTATATTATAGTCTTATATTGATTTCACATGGAAATGATGGAATTAGCTTTTTCATTTGACACGAAGGAATTAGTTTGTTTTCATCAATTTTAACTGTTTATCATCCACTTCTATGATTATATTATAGTCTTATATTGATTTCACATGGAAATGATGGAATTAGCTTTTTCATCCATTTATATTGTTTTCCATCGATTTCCATGATTATACGCAAGTTTTACATTGATTTTATATGGAAATGATGCAATTTGCTTGTTTTCATCCATTTTCATTGTTTTCCATCCATTTTCGTGAGTATAGTCAAGTTTTACACTGATTTCACATGGAGACGACAGAATTAGCTTATTTCCATCCATTTTCATTGTTTTTCACCGATTTCCATGATTATAATCAAGTTTCACATTGATTCCACTTAGAAACTAAGGAATTGACTTGTTCTCATCTATTTTCAATATGTTCCTCCGATTTCCATGATTATACTATAATTTTACAATGACTTCATATGAAAACGAAGAACTTAGCTTGTTTTCATCCATTTTCATTATTTTCCATCGATTTGCAAGATTATACTCATATTTTACATTGATTTCACTTGGAAACGAAGGAATTAGCTTGTTTCCATCCATTTTCATTGTTCTTCATCAATTTCCATGATTATACTGTTGTTTTAAATTGATTTCACATAGAAACGAAGGAATTAGATTGTTTTCATCTATTTTGATTATTTTCAATGGAATTCCATGATTATACTCTACTTTTATATTGATTTCACATGGAAACTAAAGAATTTGGACGTTATAATCCATTTTCATTGTTTTACGTCGATTGCCATGATTATAATCAATTTTTTTTTCATTGATTTCTCATGGAAACGAAGAATTTCGCCTTTTCCCTTCCATTTTCTTTGTTTTCCATCGACTTTCATGATTATAATCATGTTTTACATTTATTTTTAACGGAAGCGAATCAATTAGCTTGTTTTCGGCCATTTTTATTGTTTTTCATCCATTTCCATGATTATAATAATGTTTTAGATGATTTCACTTGGAACGAAGGAATTAACTTTCTTCATCCATTTTCATTGTTTTCCAACGATTTCCATGAATGTACTCAAGTTTTAAATTGATTTCAAATGGAAACGATGCAATTTGCTTGTTTTCATCAATTTTCATTGTTTTCCATCTATTTTCATCAGTATACTCAAGTTTTACAATGATTTCACGTGGAAACGATGGAATTAGTTTTTTTTCATCCATTTTTATTGTTTTTCATCGATTTACATGATTATAATCAAGTTATACATTGATTTCACAAGAAACAAAGGAATTAGCTTATTTCCATCCATTTTTATGATTATAATCAAGTTTTACGTTGATTTCACTTGGAAACGAAGGAATTGACATGTTTTCAACCATTTTCATTGTTTTTCACGGATTTCCACGATTATACTATTATTTTAATTGATTTCACATGGAAATGAAGAACATACCTTGTTTTCATCCATTTTCATTATTTTCCATTGATTTCGATGATTATACTCATGTTTACATTGATTTCACGTGGAAACGTAAGAATTAGCTTGTCTTCATCTATTGTCATTGTTTTTGATCGATTTCCAAGATTATACTCATGTTTTACATTGATTTCACATGGAATCGAAAGAATTAGCTTGTCTTCAACCTTTTTCATTGTTTTTCATTGATTTTCTTGAATATACCCATGTTTGACATTGATTTCACATGGAAACGAAGGAATTAGCTTGTTTCATCCATTTTCATTGTTTTGCTAGGATTTTCATGATGATAATCAAGTTTTACACTAATTTCACAGAGAAATGAAGGAATTAGCTTGTTTCCATCCATTTTAATTATTTTTCATCGATTTCCATGATTATACTGCAGTTTTACATTGATTTCACATGGAAACGAAGGAATTAGCTGGTTTTATTCCATTTTCATTGTTTTCCATCCACTTCAATGATTATACTCATATGGATACAAAGGAATTAGCTTGCTTTCATCCGTTTTCATTATTTTCTATCGCTTTCCAATTTTTTATCACAGTTTTACACTGATTTCACCTGGAAACGAAGGAATTAGCTAGTTTTCCTCCATTTTCATAATTTTCCATTGATTTCACATGGAAACAAAAGGATTTGCTTGTTTTCATCCATTTCCATTGTTTTCCATCGATTTCCATAATTATAATCATGTTTTTACATTGATTTCACATGAAAACGAAGAATTTAGCCTTTTCCCATACATTTTCATTATTTTCCATCGATTTCCCTGATTATAATCAAGTTTTACGTTCATTTCACACGAAAATGAAGCAATTAGCTTGTTTTAATCCATTTTCATTGTTTTCCATCGATTTCCATGATTATACTCAAGTTTTATAATGATTTCAAATGGAAACGAAGCAATTTGCTTGTTTTAATCAATTTTCATTATTTTCCACCTATTTTCATGAGTATACTCAAGTTTTACAATGATTTCATGTGGAAACGTTGGGATTAGTTTATTTTCATCCATTTTCGTTGTTTCTCATTGATTTACATGATTATAATCTTGTTTTACATTGATTTCATATGGAAATGAAGGAATTAGCTTCCTTCCATCGATTTTCATTCTTTTCCGTCGATTTAAAATGATTATAATCATGTTTTATATTGTTTCCACTGAGAAACGAAGGAATTGACTTGTTTTCAACCATTTTCCATGTTTTCCTCTGATTTCCTTGATTATACTATTTTTTTACATTGATTTCACATGGAAATGAAGAACTTAGCTAGTTTTCATCTATTTTCATTATATTCCAACAATTTTGATGATTATACTCTAGTTTACATTGATTTCACGTGGAAATGAAAGAATTAGCTTGTTTTCATCCATTTTCATTATTTTTCATCGATTTCCAAGATTATACTTAAGTGTTACATTGATTTCACATTGAATTGAAAGAATTAGCTTGTTTTTATCCATTTTCATTGTTTTTCATCGATTTTCATGAGTATACCCATGTTTGACATTGAAACGAAGGAATTAGCTTGTTTTAACTATTTTAATTCTTTTCCTTCGATTTTGCTGATGATAATCAAGTTTTACACAAATTTCACATGGAAATGAAAAAATTTGCAAGTTTCCATTCATTTTTATTGTTTTCCATCAATTTCCTACTACGGTATTATATTGATTTCAAATGGAAACGAAGGAATTAGCTTGTTTTCTTCCATTTTTACTGCTTTCCTTTCACTCCCATGATTATACTCATATGGATACAAAGGAATTAGCTTATTTTCATCCATTTTCAATATTTTCTATCGCTTTCCATTTTTGTTATTAATGTTTTACATTGATTTCACTTGGAAACGAAGGGATTAGCTTGTTTTCATCAATTTTCATTGTTTTCCATCCATTTTCATGATTATACTCAAGTTTTATACTGATTTTACATGGAAACGAAGGAATTAGCTTTTTTCATCCTTTTTCATTTTTTTCCACGATTTTCATAATTATATTCAAGTTTTACATTGATTTCATATGAAAACGATCTAATTTGCTTGTTTTCATGCATTTTCATTGTTTTTCATCTATTTCTTGAGTATAATCAAGTTTTACATTGATTTCACATGAAAACAATGGAATTTGTTTGTTTTCATCCATTTTTATTGTCTTTCATCGATTTACATAATTATAATCAGGTTTTACATTGATTTCACATGGAGATGAAGGAATTAGCTTATTTCCATCAACTTTCATTGTTTTTCATCGTTTTCCAAGAATATAATCAAGTTTTACATTTATTCCACTTGGAAACTAAGGAATTGACTTGTTTTCATCCATTTTCATCGTTTTCCTCTGATTTCCAAGATTATACTATAATTTTATATTAATTTCAAATGAAAATGAAAAACTTAGCTTGTTTTCATCCATTTTCATTATTTTCTATCGATTTCTATGATTATACTCAAGTTTTACATTGATTTGACAAGGAAACGAAGGAATTAGTTTGTGTTCATCCATTTTCACCGTTTTCCATCGATTTCTATGATTATACTGGGGTTTTACATTGATTTCACAGGGAAACGAAGGAATTAGCATATTTTCATCCATTTTCATTATTTTCAATTGATTTCCATGATTATACTCAACGTTTACATTGATTTCACATGGAAACTAAGGAGTTTGGATGTTATAATCCATTTCCACTGTTTTCCATCGATTTCCATGATTATAATCAAGTTTTCTCATTGATTTCACATGGAAACAAAGACGTTAGCCTTTTCCCATCCATTTTCATTGTTTTCCCCCGATTTTCATGATTATAATCAAGTTTTACATTCACTTCACACGAAAACGAAGCAATTAGCTTGTTTTCATCCATTTTCTTTGTTTTCCATCCATTTCCATGATTATATTAATGTTTTAGATTGATTTCACTTGGAACGTAGGAATTAGCTTTTTTCATTGATTTTCATTGTATTCCATCGATTTCCATGATTATACTCAAGTTTTACATTGATTTCAAATGGAAACAAAGCAATTTGCTTGTTTTCATCAATTTTCATTATTTTCCAACTATATTCATGAGTACACTGATGTCTTACATTGATTTCACGTGGAAACGATGAAATTAGTTTGTCTTCATCCATTTTCGTTGTTTGTCATCGATTTACATGATTATAATCAAGTTTTACATTGATTTCACATGGAACTGAAGGAATTAGCCTGTTTCCATCCATTTTAAATATTTTCCATCGATTTCCATGATTATAGTCTTGTTTTACATTGATTCCACTTGAAAACGAAGGAATTGACTTGTTTTCAACCATCGTCATTGTTTTGCCCTGATTTCCATGATTATACTATCGTTTTATATTGATTTCACATGGAAATGAAGTACGTAGCTTGTTTTCATCCGTTTTCATTATTTTCCAACAATTTCCTTGATTATACTCAAGTTTACATTGATTTCAAGTTGAAACGAAAGAATTAGCTTGTTTTCATCAATTTTCATTGTTTTTCATCGATTTCCAAGATTATACTCAAGTTTTACATTGATTTCTCATGGAATTGAAAGAAATAGCTTGTTTCCATCCATTTTCGTTGTTTTTCATCGATTTTCACTAGTATACCCATGTTTGACATTGATTTCACATGGAAACGAAGGAATTAGCTTGTTCAATCAATTTTCATTGTTTTTCTTCGATTTTCATGATGATAATCATGTTTTACAATTATATCACATGGAAACGAAAAAATTTGCAAGTTTCCATCCATTTTTGTTGTTTTCTATCGATTTCCATGATTATGCTATGGTTTTATATTGATTCCACATGGAAACGATGGAATTAGCTTGTTTTCTTCCATTTTTATTGTTTCCATCCATAGCCATGATTATACTCATATGGATACAAAGATATTAGCTTATTTTCATCCATTTTCATTATTTTCTATCGCATTCCATTTATATTATTAAAGTTTTACATTGATTTCACTTGGAAACGAAGGAATTAGCTTGTTTTCTTCAATTTTCATTGTTTTCCATTAATTTCCATTATTATAATCAAGTTTTACATTGATTCCACTTGGAAACGAAGGAATTGACTTGTTTTCAACCATTTTCGTTGTTTTCCTTTGATTTCCATGATTACACTATTGTTTTATATTGATTTCACATGGAAATAAAGAACATAACTTGTTTTCCTCCATTTTCATTATTTTCCAATGATTTCTAAGAATATACTCAAGTTTACGCTGATTTCACGTGGAAACGAAAGAATTAGCTTTTTTTCATCCATTTTCAATCTTTTTCATCCATTTTCAAGAGTATACCCATGTTAGACATTGATTTCACATGGAAACGAAGGAATTAGCTTGTCTCATCCATTTTCATTGTTTTCCTTCAATTCTTATGACGATAATCAAGTTTTACACAAATTTCAAATGGAAATTAAAAAATTTGCTAGTTTCCATCCATTTTACTGTTTTCCATCAATTTTCATGATGATACTGCCGTTTTATTTCGATTTCGCCTGGAAATGAAGGAATTAGCTTATTTTCTTCCATTTTATTTTCTTTCCATCCATTTCCGTGATTATACTCATATGGATACAAAGAAATTAGCTTATTTTCATCCATTTTCATTATTTTCTATCGCTCTCCATTTTTATTATTAAAGTATTACATTAATTTCACTTAGAAACGAAGGAATTAGCTTGTTTTCCTCCCATTTCATTATTTTCCAATGATTTCCATAATTATACTCAAGCTTTACATCGATTTCACATGGAAACGAAGGAATTAGCTTGTTTACATCCATTTCCATTATTTTCCATCGATTTCCATGATTATAATCAAGTTTATACATTGATTTCAGATGGAAACAAAAAATCTAGCCTTTTTCCATAAATTTTCATTGTTTTCCATCGATTTCGATGATTATAATCAAGTTTTACATTGATTTCACACGTAAACGAGAGAATTAGCAGGTTTTCATCAATTTTCATTGTTTTCCATCCGTTTCCATGATTATTCTCAAGTTTAATACCGATTTTGCATGGAAACGAAGGAATTAGTTTGTTTCCATCCACTTTCACTGTTTACCATCTATTTCCAAGATTTCATTAATGTTTTATACTGATTTCACATGGAAACGAGGGAATTAGCTTTTTTCATCCATTTTCATTATTTTCCATCTATTTTCCATGATTATACTCAAGTTTTACATTTATTCCACCTGGAAACTAAGGAATTGGCTTGTTTTCATACATTTTAATCATTTTCGTCATTTTCCAACGATTTCCATGATTATACTCAACTTTGCATTGATTTCACGTGGAAACGAAGGAATTAGTTTGTTTTCATCCATTTTCATCGTCTTTCATTGATTTCAATGATTATACTATGGTTTTACATTGATTTCACATGGAAGCGAAGGAATTAGCTTGTTTTCAACCATTTTCATTATTTTCAATTGATTTCCATGATTATACTCAACTTTTACATTAATTTCACATGGAAACTATGGAATTTAGATGTTATAATCCATTTCCATTATTTTCTATCGATTGCCATGATTATAATCAAGTTTTTTCATTGATTTCTCATGGAAAAAAAGAATTACCCCTTTTCCCAACCATTTTCTTTGTTTTCCATCGATTTTCATGATTATAATCAAGATTTACATTCATTTCACATGAAAACGAAGCAATTAGCTTATTTTCAGCCATTTTCATTGTTTTCCATCGATATCCATGATTATACTCAAGTTTTACATTGATTTCAATTGGAAACGAAGCAATTTGCTTGTTTTCAACAATTTTTATTTTTTTGCATCTATTTTCATGAGTATATTCAAGTTTTACGATGATTTCACGTGGAAAAGATGGAATTAGTTTGTTTTCTTCCATTTTCATTATTTTACGTCGATTTACATGATTTTAATCAAGTTTTACATTAATTTCAAATAGAAACGAAGGAATTAGCTTATTTCCATCCATTTTCATCATTTTCCTTCGAATTCCATAATTATAATCAAGTTTTACATTGATTTCACTTAAGAACGAATGAATTGACTTGTTTTCAACCGTTTTCATTGTTTTCCACTGATTTCCATGATTATACTATTATTTTAATTGATTTCACAAGGAAATGAAGAACTTAGCTTGTTTTCATCCATTTTTATTATTTTCCATCGATTTCCATGATTATACTCAAGTTTATATTGATTTCATGTGGAAACGAAAGAATTAGCTTGTTTTCATCTATTTTAATTGTTTTTCATCGATTTCCAAGATTATACTCATGTTTTACATTGATTTCACATGGGATTGAAAGAATTAGCTTGTTTTCTTCCTTTTTCAATGTTTTTCATCGATTTTCATGAGTATACCCATGTTTGATAGTGATTTCACATGGAAACGAAGGAATTAGCATGTTTGATCCATTTTTATTGTTTTCCTTCGATTTTCATGATGATAATCAAGTTTTACACTAATTTCACATGGCAACGAATAAATTTTCTAGTATCCATCCATTTTTATTGTTTTGCATCGATTTCCAAGATTATGCTGCTGTTTTATATTGATTTCACATGGAAACGAAGGAATTATCTTGTTTTCTTCTATTTTTATTACTTTCCATCCTCTTCCATGATTATACTCATATGGATACAAAGGAATTAGCTTGATTTCATCCATTTTCATTATTTTCTATCGCTTTTCAATTTTATAATTAAAGTTTTACACTGATTTCACTTGGAAACGAAGGAATTAGCTTGTTTTCCTCCATTTTCATTATTTTCCATCGATTTCACATGGAAACGAAGGAATTAGCTTGTTTTCATCCATTTCCATTGTTTTCCAACGATTTCCATGATTATAATCAAGTTTTTACATTGATTTCCCATGAAAACGAAGAATGTAGCCTTTTTCCATTGATTTTTAATATTTTCCATCGATTTCCATGATTATAATCAAGTTTTACATTGATTTCACACGAAAACGAAGCAATTAGCTTGTTTTCACCCATTGTCATTATTTTCATCGATTTCCATGATTATACTCAAGTTTTACATTGATTTCACATGGAAACGAAGGAATTACTTTGTTTTCATCCATTTTCATCGTTTTCCATCGATTTCAATGATTGTACTGTGGTTTTACATTGATTTCAAATGGAAGCGAAGGAATTAGCTTGTTTTCATTCATTTTCATTATTTTCAGTTGATTTCCATGACTATATTCAACTTTTACATTGATTTCACATGAAAACTAAGGAATTTGGATGTTATAATCCATTTCCATTGTTTGACATCGATTTCCATGATTATAATCAAGTTTTTTAATTGATTTCACATGGACTCGAAGAATTTAGCCTTTTGCCATCCATTTTCATTGTTTTCGATCGATTTTCACGATTATAATCAAGTTTTACATTCATTTCACACGAAAACGAAGTAATTAGCTTGTTTTCATCCATTTTCATTGTTTTCCGTCCATTTCCAAGATTATATTTTAGTTTTAGATTGATTTCACTTGGAATGAATGAATTAGCTTTTTTCATCCATTTTCATTATTTTCCATCGATTTCTAAGATTATACTCAAATTTTACATTGATTTCATATGGAAACGGTCCAATTTGCTTGTTTTCATCCATTTTCATAATTTTCCATCTATTTCCATGAGTATAGTCAAGCTTTACAATGATTTCTAATGAAAACGATGGAATTAGTTTGTTTTAATCCACTTTCATAGTTTTTCATCAATTTACATTATTCTAATCAACTTTTACATTAATTTCACATGGAGACGAAGGAATTTGCTTGTTTCCATCCATTTTCGTTGTTATTCATCGATTTCCATGCTTATAATCAAGTTTTACATTAATTCCATTTGGAAACTAAGGAATTGACTTCTTTTCATCCATTTTTATCGTTCTCCTCTGATTTCCATGATTATACTATAATTTTACATTGATTTCACAAGAAAACGAAGAACTTAGATTGTTTTTATCCATTTTAATTATTTTCTACCGATTTCCATGATTATAATCAAGATTCACATTGATTTCACATGGAAATGAAGGAATTAGTTTATTTTCAACCGTTTTTATCGTTTTCCATCGATTTCCATGATTGTACTGTGGTTTTACATTGATTTCACATGGAAACAAACATTACAACAAAACTGGACAATAGCCACGGGAATTAGTACTGTCCGTGGCTAAAGGGTAAATTTTAGCCACGGGTACAAATAACTCGTGGCAATTTTATATGCTGTAATAATATGAGCCACAGGTACAATTTTCCGTGGCTATAGATACTTTATAGCCACGAGATTTTTATACCCGTGGCTATAGTTATTTTATAGCCACGACAATTTATC
>JAOWBR010229256.1:0-17262 GCA_028571145.1 Dionaea muscipula
TTGCTTGTATGAAGCTCAGGGCGTATCTACGTCCTGAAGTTGTGTACTTAGTTTCAAAGATTAATATAATAAAGTTTCTTTACTCTCGCCCCATCATTCATCAGCGCGTAGGATTTTGGGCGTTAGCATTATATGAGTCTGATCTTCGACATTTGCCTCAAAAGGCTGTAAAGGGGCAGGCCTTGGCTGAATTTTTGGCCAGCCACCCTTTCTTGGACGCTATGCAAGAGGTAGATCTCGAGATTTGCACCCTTAGTCTCAAGCCTTGGGTCATGTACTTTGATGGCTCAAGGACGACCATGAAGGCCGGGGTTAGAGTCGTATTGATTTCACCCTTGGGGGAGTGCGTTCCATTTTTACTTCTCTTTGGACGGTTCCTTTACTAACAATCAGGCCGAGTATGAGGCTCTGATTGTCGGTCTTGAACTTCTCGTAGATATGGGGGTATGTTGTGTTCATATTAAGGGGGACTCTCAGTTAGTTATTCATCAAGTCAGTGGGGAGTTTCGGTGTTAAAACAAATTTACGTTAGTCTTGAACGATATCGTTCAAAGGTTACTACGCATGTTTAATCATGTGGATGTCACATTCGTTCCTCGATTTCGGAACGCGCTGGCAAATGATCTTGCCCAAGTTGCTTCGGGGTTTAAAGATGGGATGATCCTTCAACAATTGACTATAACGTGGTGCGATTCAATAAAATCAGCATTGGAACGGTCTACCTCATACAACGTCCTTGTCCTAGATAGTCAGGACGTGGGTGATTGGAGGGTGGCTATAAAGGAAATGGTCAGAGATCCCAAGCGGGGGTCTGATCCTAAGCACAAGTTACGGGCCTTGAATTTTGTATTGATAGAAGGGGAGTTGTTTATGAAGCGACCTGATGGGGTACTTCTTCGTTGTATATCCAACGCCGAAGCTAAGGTTGTGATGACCGAAGTGCACAAGGGAATATGTGGTGCCCACCAAGCCGGAGTAGCTATGTGGTGGTTGATATTGAGAAGTGGGTATTATTGGCCTACCTTAGGTGAAGATTGCGTTCAATATGCTAAGGGATGTTTGGCGTGTCAGAAGCATGGGCCTATTCAACGGGCCCCGGCCTAAGACTTGGCTCCTATAGTTAAAACTTGGCTTTTTGACGGTGGGCCATCGATTTAATTGGGAAAATCCATCCTCCATCGTCCAAGAGGCATACCTTCATCATTGCGGCAACGGATTTCTTCACTAAGTGGGTTAAGGTCGTGCCCTTAAGGGAAATTGCTCAGGAACAGGTGATCCGATTTATCACGGATCATATTATTTATAAATTCGGTGTTCTGCAAACCATTATGGTAGATAATGGCACGTCCTTGAATGGGGAACGAGTTAGGGATGTGTTTGACGAATTCGGTGTGAAGTTGGTAAACTCTACGCCGTATTATGTCTAGTCAAATGGGCAGGCCGAATCGTCTAACAAATTGATCAAAGGTGTCATACAAAAAATGGTGGACCGGAATCCGAGGGTGTGGCACGAGTTGCGGCCTAGAGCATTATGGGCGCTGCGCACAAGCCTACGGGCGACCACGAAGGTTTTGCCGTATCAATTGGTATACGGTGTTGAGGCGGTGATACCCGCAGAGGTGAATATTGAGTCGGCCCGCGTCATGTTCCAAGATAAGTTCAATCCTACGGATTATGCAGAGGTTATGACTCAGTCTTTGCTCTCTTTGGACGAGCTGCGTGTAGAAGTTTTGAACCGCATTGAGGTATAAAAAGCGCGGATGGTACAATACTATAATAAGAAGGTCGTGGCCAAATCATTCATCCGAGGGGAGTTAGTTTGGAATGTTTGTTTACCATTGGACGCCCGCGATCCTGTGTATGGGAAATGGTCACCGAATTGGGAGGGACCGTTTCTGGTGGATTCTGTTCTCCCTAATGGAGCGTACCATTTGAAGGATTTAGAGAGTCGCGTGCATTGTGGGGCGATCAATGGTCGGTATTTGAAAAAATACGTCCCATCAATATGGGACTCTGAGAAGCCCTGATCAGTTTGTCTAAGTATAAGTTGGACGAATTACATCCAACTTTAAGCTAAGGAAACATTCAAAACATCGTTTGGACGAAGCAGAAAGATATATATAAATAGAGATATTGTAGCAATAAAGTCAAGAAGTTTCATTGTTACACTTAACTATGGGAGTTCAAAAATTCATCAGTTTGATGCTTCACCCTTTCCCACTCAGTCTCTAAGCGTGCGTCCTCGTTGCCTAGCCTCTGCTCCTCGGCCACACAGTCAAATTGAATGGCTTCGCTGTAATCCCGGATGATGGCCTCTAATTCGTTCGCAGTAGAGGCCAGTGCTCTGGTTTTGGCTGTGGCCCTTGCCATATGGTAGGCCAAATCTTGCTGGAGCTTCGCTATTTGCTCCTCTAAGGAGCTTACGTGCGATTCCTCCATGGTCAGCTCCTCCACAATCTCCTCTATCTTCTTCTGCGTCCCCTCGGCCTGCTCCTTTAAGTTCAGTTGGCGTGTTAGGGCGACCTTGTTTGACCTACGCCTAGAGTTGAGGACCATGATTCCAGCGAGGATGAGATGAGTTTCTCGCACGTATTGCTGGATCAGAACCCTGGCAGGGATTGGAGCCTCGAACGCACCCTGGGCCCTCTCTGCTAAAGCGTTGGTAGTGCCGCGCTTTGCTTCCCCTAGGGGCGACAAAGCTTCGGTAGACCAAGGTCTAAAAATGCCCTGAGTTGCCGGGCCGCCTCTAGAAGGTCAGCCGCCCCTGTGGATGTCTCAGGGGGTGCTTGCTGCGTAAGGGGAGCAGGTTGCGTGGCGATGGCCATGAGAGCACCGAGGAGGCGTTGAACACGCTCTTTAAGGGTTTCGGCCTGCTACCAGTATAAGTTAGAGTAAGAATTATGAGGGGTGAAAAGGAGTAAGACTAACTTAAAGATTTTAAGGCATATACCTGGCCCGAGGAGGAAGCAGAGGGTTGAGATGCGCCCGCTCTGGGGATAATCATTGTGCTTTGCGGGGGTAGGTTTGACTTGACCTCTGGTGCATCGCCCGTATAGGGATCCTCACTCCGGGATGGAGGCGACGACCCCATCTCCCTCATGTCTGTGGAGGGAGGAGGTGGTATTGATAGGGGCGGTTGTAGAGGAAGAGGGGGACGTTCTTCGTCCTTGAAGGCTGTAGCTACGACCTCAATCATGTCATTATCCTCTTCCTATTCCTCCTGGAACATGTCTTCCACAGTGAGGGGCTCCTCCGTGTCAAACAATGTGGGCTCGTCCTCCAGCATTACATTGGCACTAGATGTTTGGCACGGTGGCATTTAAATAGGTTACGTGCTATTCAGGTCAATACGTACCGTATATAAATTTTCTTGAGCCGATGACCCCTCTCCTTGCCTTTGGGCCGGTTCAGCCAAAAACGGCCTGACCCAACCAGGTATTTCGTGTGGAAGGTCAGGGGAAGGGGCCCGAAGATCTGGGGCGAGTTGGATGCCAAGGGAAGCAGTAGAGGTGGGTCCTCTCTTTGGCTGGAAACAAGAAGTTGTTAGCCCGTACAAATGGCAAATTACTATATCAACAATGAGCCTTGGGTTTAAGATATACCTTCTTCGAGCGGAATTGGATCTTTATCTGGCTGGTATCTCCTTCTCCAGCGCGTTTGCTTCGCCGGGGTTTCGTCCTTACGCCCTTGCATATTGGTTGTGTCCAATCAGCCAGATGAACTACGGACATGAGGCGTTCGATCTCTGCGGCTCAGTAGGACTGGAAGAGATCGTCCGTCCCGCAGTTCATACGCGTCTTCATTGAATCTCCCCAGAAGGGTGTCCCGGTTAGCGAGGAGGACCCCCGTCTCTACGGCGTTGAGAAGGCCGAAACGGGCCTCTCCAAAAGTGTGTGCGAAGAAAAGGGGGAGAGGACGTGCCTGAGTCAGGCCGAGTTGGCGTGCGGCGTAGTTGGCCGAATATGTCTCAGCCCCGACCTTGGCATTCGACCCAAGGATTAGGTTGAATGGGAGTTCTTGACACACTAAGAAGTGCGTCCATACGGGGGGCTCCAGGGTGAATAGGGAGTTGGGATTCTCAGAAGTGGGAAAAGGAAAGAATGATAACAAGGGATCCGTAGACTTGAGGTATTCCCATGTTTCGCCCTTCGAAGTGGTAACGGGCGGGAGCGCGACCAGTCTTGTCCCGGAGCACGGGAGACTCGGTGCCTCGAGCAGGGTGTCGAAGAAGGGAAAGTAGGCCCGTAGCCATAGCTGTGCGATCTAGAGCGGTCCAGAGCCAGTGGGCACTTTTCCCTGCCAGAGCTGCTATCCCATGAAGGACAGACCGCGGTGTAGCGCGGCCAGGACGTAGGATGCCAGGTTAAGTGGGCGTCCTTTAGCCAAGTCTGTGGACAGCCTCAAATAGCTGGACACCGGTTTGCCGCTGCCCGGGCAGAAGACGTATCTATAGAGGAAAAAATGAACAAAAGCAATGCGTTCCTGCTCCTCTACCATGGGCCCCGCCCTCTTATGCGCGGCCATAAAGGCGTTGTAGGCAGAGGTTTTTTCTTCTTACCTTTGGGGTTCGATGTCTCTATGCCTACTTCGAAAACGTAAAGAGAGAAAAGATGACGGGTTTAAGGGTTATATAGCCGAGGAGAAGGGTTGTGGGCGTCTAGGGCTGATGTTAGCATCGGTCAGAGTCATCATTGCTTTTTCTCCTCGGGTGGAGCTCGTCTGACGTTTGGTCAGACAAAGTGTCCATCAGTTGTCTTGTTTTATCCCTTCGCGTCCCATCTTGGGTTGAGTGCGATGCATCAATGATAACAGATTATTAATGCGCCGCACTGGGGGGTATTGTTGACACTAGGGCGTGGGGAATGCTCAGGCCGGGGCATGGTGACTTTGGGCATGGCGCCTCAGGACGAGTCCATCCTAGGCCGCGGCCGGTGCTTCGATCTTCTGATTCGTCCTAGGACGGTTGAGCCCGTGATGGATGGTGTGCACACTGGATACTCATGTTATTGGTATGTCCTCGGCCAAGGGTAAGCAAGGTGTTGCCTCTTTGGATGTGGTTCCCAGGCCTTGCCACATGATCTTTACGTGGCTAGTTAAGGTGAGCGCCACGAACTCGGCGGTTATCTGAGCGGTTGAGGCACGATTCCCGGGCGCAGACATAGGGCTGGCTGGCTTCGAAGGTTTCTGTAGTAGTTAGACCACGACTAGGGTAGGGAAGTTCACCCATGTTCTAGGACGTGGGGAGTACTTGTATAATTGACCGTGTAACCGCTCTTAGGGGGTATTTGTATGATTCTCCAAGCATCTGTAATGACACCAATTATCATCAATCGACACCTATCTTTTTCAGTATCATTAATTTGCACTTAGTTTCTACCATAGTTTATAGAATTAGTGATAAGCACCAACCGAACCCATTTCGGTTACCCGACATAGGGTGGAATCCTCCTCTGGAATCCGTTTCCGGCGATCGCAGGAGCACAACTAGCCAACAACCTTCAGTAACATCAACATTTGGCTTTGTGTGGATTACTCTGGGACATTCAATGATTATCCCGAGTAGAGGAAACGAATAGAAAATTAATTGCCCAAATATATATTATTCTCGTGTTAGTGCGTTTGATAATCTGGGTGTGCATTTCTGGTAGTAGGCAGTGAATGTATGTGTTGTTCCACCGGTTGAGTGCTAAAGTGCAAGAACTGGGGATGGGTACTTGGAGTGTTTTATGTGTTATGGCTGCAAAAAAAAAATTTTTTTCCTGCAAATTTCGACGGCTGGGAGAGGGAAGTTTCCTCCAGTTTTTTAACTTATTTTTTATCTGCTCCACAGTGTGCCTTTTATATTTCTACCCTTTCTATTTTTTGATACCTGTAAAAATCTTCAAAACTCACTTTACATCTCAGTTTTTAGAATTTTTTGCTTCCTAATTTTTTTATACCGATAAAGATACTCTTAGCTTTGCCATATGTAAATGGTCTGAGATTCAAGTGATGCACAGTGTGACAGTGGGCATTGAATATGATTGATGAGAGAATACGTTTGCAATAATTTTTTGTCTCGTATTTGCTGATTGACCTATGCTACCAAAGGCTGGATAAAAAGGTGACCCGATATCACTATTCTGATGAATGTAGTGGAATAAATAATGGAAAGTTTAAAAGACAATTCCGTTAACTTTTTGTATAGTAGCATGTGCAATGCATGGATCAATTACATATTCAGCAATTCCCAGAAAAGAAAGTAAGTTGGATGCATCTCTATTATGCGGTAGTAAAGACTTTTTGGGTTATCTCACTTATAAATCTATCAGACACTTATAATTATGCGTGTAACATGCATGTACAGTAACACTTTCCATGTGTCTAACGTGAACTACGGACATCGGGTTGTTCGTTCCTATGTTAGTTCTAATAATTAAGTGAAAACATACAGTACTGATGTAAATGTTACACCTAAAATATTCATTTTTGGGCGCTTCCTTTTGATGAAAAGGAGGAGGTGAAGTATCCCGATATGCAAGTAGAATTGATTTGCATCCCGCGTCTGTATCCCGAGTGCGTCTCGACTGTCTCATAAACAACCCACCCACCACCCCCGTGAATTGGTCTTTGTACCCCCAAATTGGCCATTTGTTTCTGAAGCGGAATATCTTGCGGGGGGATGCAGACGCTGGTCGCATAGCAATTCTCATATGCAAGTGCAACTTGTTCAATGAGAAAATATTAAATCTAGTAGCAAAATTTCTTTAATCCATCATAATGTGAGTTGAAAGGATTCTCCTTCATCATAGAACTTGTCAAGCTTAAAAAACTACATAATGAGTTGTATTTGACATGGGGATATCTTTCATAACCTTCCTTTGACTCTTAAGGGAGGTTTTCCTTTAGTAGCATTCATGGGGAAACTTGTCCCAACAAAACTACATAATGATCCGCTAGCACGCCGAGTTGGAACCACTGTCCAGACTGCATTGCAGTGCAGTGCCTTTTCACCAACTTTTGAGTGCATAGCTAAACATAGCCACCTTTTTCTGAGGATCATAGCCACCTCAACAGGCAGTTGGCACTTGGTGACCAGGATTACAACCATTAGTCTTCCTAAGAGTCGAGAACAGATGCCATGTTATTCAAAACATCTTCTTTGGCCACCTCATCGAAGGGATTCTCACCAATATATAAATCCAAGACTGATCGGCAAAGCACTTTGCTTTGTATGCTCCCAATCTCCTTTCCGTTAACTGTAGGATTCAGACACAAAATATATAACAAAGAAAGCTTCATATTACTCAACTAAAATCTGATACAAGCAAATTATGCAAAAATTTTGGTGCACAAAATGTCTGAGGTGACGTTTTATTGTTGTGTCCCACTGGAAAATAGCTGTTGCACCGACCACTGGGGACCCCCATAGCAACCACTGGCGGCCCAGTGTGTGCCCTACCAGTGAGACAGAAACAAAGACCGAAGGGACAAAATTATAGAGGGGAAACAAAACGTCCATCACGTGTGAGCCACATGAGAGGAGGGTGGGGCAGAGAGG
This sequence comes from Dionaea muscipula, assembly GCA_028571145.1. NCBI lineage: Eukaryota > Viridiplantae > Streptophyta > Magnoliopsida > Caryophyllales > Droseraceae > Dionaea > Dionaea muscipula. The sequence continues at coordinate 7,541 of JAOWBR010229256.1, forward strand.
AAGAGGGGTGGTGATGGGGTCCAGGAGAGGAATTTCGTCTGCGTAGAAATGCTGGACGAGTGTGTGTCCTATCAGTGATCAGCTGACATTTTAAAAGCTGCCCTTGCAACCTTCAGATTATTGTCAAACCTTGTCAGTGATGGGTACAAGTCACTATTGTCAAGATGTAAATACAATTAATTCACGAGTTTTCTACCATAAGTTAAGGTTAACATTTTGATATACTTGTGTTCCATTAATTACATGAGATCGAGAGCAGGTGTCATCAAAGATCACGAGTTCAAATCCTACGAACCTGAACCCTATGTATTCAACACTTAATATGAGGAAGGTCGTGTGTACAGTCTATTTTTCAAATCCAAAGGGCATTTATGTGTGAGGGGACCTAGCAATATATAAATATAATTTATGAGTCTACTACTATAAGATCTATCTTTTGGTATACTTGGTTCCATTACAACTACAACATTGCCAAGTATCAAGTGCCAATCATCACTTGACCACTGACTATCATGATTCATAGGCAACTTTACGTAATAGGTCACAAGTTGTAAGTCATGGTGGTAGATGTTTCCCGGCTAATTTATCCCAGCATGAGTAAACCATTATCAACTGAAACAAGCAAGGAAAAAGCACTCCCACTCCCATCATGTTGTTCATGCCTGACAAGCAGCGTGAAAAGTTGATTCATGATGAGCTTGGAGGAAGTTTGTATAGAAAAGGAACTCAGACATAATTGGCATTGGCAGAGCCACTTATCATGGCCAGCATCCATGTCGGTCTATTTACCTCGAAAAAGAAATACCATTTGTGATGGTTGGCGACGTCCATTCCGTACTTGGTAGGTTTGGACGGTGTTCGGGACTCTTCGTTGTAGGCTTGGAGGTATTCGAGATGAGTTGCAGAGTTTGCCGCGGCCGTGGTTGATGGTTTCCTGCGGATTGGCTTCAGCACAGGCGACAGGCGCCCAACCAAGGAGGAGCAGGCGCCCGACCGAAGGCCTGATTCTCAACCTCTTCTTCTGTTCCGGTCGGGCGCTAAAAGGAGACTTGTTACGTGCCCGATGGTGGTCGGGCAGGCGCCCGACGACGTCAGGGCAGGAGCCCTACACGCTTGGAATTTTTCGAAGTTTTTTGACGCTTCGTAACGGGCGCCCGACAGGTATGTGTCAGGCGCCTGTCGGGCCTGATTCCAACGAGAATATTTTGGATTTTGGCAATAGTTGAAATATCTTTTATATTATTTTGGTAGATCTTCTGGAAACCCTCCTTACAGCCTATATATGTTGAAGAGGAGTATGAAGACGAAGACTAGGGACATCCAGAGACATGGCGTGTGATCCAAGGGCGGCGTTAGGAAATTTGTTCGGAGATTTTTATTGACTCCGTTTTTTGTTCCTTTTGGGTTGCGTAGATAAAGGTTACACCTTTGGAGGTGTTGGGGATCCTTTTGTATTCTATTTTATTGTGTAAACATTCTTTCTAGTGGATCATTGGTTTTCGCTATTTTTGCCTTGTTCTCTTGTTTTCCCATCTCCCTTTTGGTTGACCGATCTTGGGCTTGTTTTCTTGTTGCTTCCGCTGCGTGGGTGGCATCATATCCATGTGGCGCTCCTGCCGTTTGTCACAACACCATGTTTGCCAAAATTGACTTAAAATGGTTGTCATTTATATACTTGATAGCATTTGTGTGGTGATTGGAGGAAAGATATCAACAAACGCAACAAAGTCTAAAAGCTGAATTCGTAATACTAAAGAGCTAGTATGTTAAACTTTACTTGTTGTTTGAAGAACATGATCGTTGTCCCTTGAGAGTTCTATTACCGATCCCTTAGAGTTCTTGTAATCATCCTTGAATTGAGCAATAAATCTACAACATATCCACACAATAGCAGCAATTTCAGCCTTAGACCAACTTCATTTCAACCATGAAGCTATAGACATCAGTGTACATGGGAAAAGGGCTACATAATGCAATACGAAATTGCATGAGAGTTACAAATGAAAATAAAAAAGGACAGGTATGAAGCGAACTCGTACGAGTTACGACGGAACCCGCTCGAGATTGATTACTCGGGACCTTTAATTCAAACCGGCTTGGATGGATCTATGATCCGAAGACCTTAACATCCATCAAATCTAGGCGATTCGACCGAGAACCGAAAAAACTAAAAGAATTCGAACTGTGGAATTAAGGACGTCACGATCTAGTGCGGAAGCTCGAACTATAAGATTTCCTCCGATGAGATCAATAGCTCCAAAGGAACCAAAAGGAGTTTTTCTCTCAAAATTGTATTCAAAATATATATAGGTTGAATGTTTTTACAACCTTAGAAGTTATATTTATAAGTTCAAAAAAAAATCGCAGAAATAAATGGTTTAATGAAAACCCTAGCTGAACGTAATAGGCGAGCTGATAAGCGGATATGTCGCCTGTTAGACCGCCTGAACGAGAATGAGGCTAAGAGTAGAACTTGGCGAGCTTGCAGATGCAGATAGGCGGGTACGTCGCCTGTTGGGTTGCCTGATGAGAACGGAAGGATCTTGCAGATGCAAACAGGTAAGGTCGCCTATATAACGGAGCGAAAGACATTAATTCAGTGACTTGCGGACGTCAATAGGCGGGGCAACAAGCGGCTTGATCGCCTGTATACCTGCCTGTCTAGCGCAGCGAGTCATACACAAGCAGGAGGGTCATGTGTGAGCACGTCTATCGAGGACAACAGTGTTACCGTAGGAGCTTCCACGTGAATCACGGTCAAAAGCTGGTGTGCCAGACCTTCATCACATGTACTAGATTGAGCTAGCACATCACGAACCAATCTGAGCATGGAATCTTGAATCGCTGTAGCTTTAGCCCGCATAACCAGTCTTGTAGGAACTCGACCTAACTTTTCATCACCCGATCTCGAGCTAACTGGAATCATATCATCCGCTTCCTTTTGAAGAGGATTTGCCCTCAAATCAACGTCCTCACTTATAACGAACGGACTCAAATCAGAAATGTTGAAAGTGGAACTAACATTATACTCACTAAACAAGTCAAGTGTTTTAGGCGTTGTCATTGATGCAACACGCAGATGAAGAAAATCGCAAAAATCAATGGCCAAGATTGCTCCATTCAATTTCTAACGGTTAGTACTCGATTTTCAATGGGATTTTAGACAAAAGACAAGTAAGAGAAGAGATAGAAACAACAAGTGACATATTCTATCAATTTGCAAAAGCTCTTAAGCTCTCACTCTCTCTTATGGTCTCCAAAGAAGAGGATTTGCCAAATATTTCGAATTTGCTTAAGTTCAAAGAGTGTTCATCATCCATTGGAATAATACACAAGCACCCTTTTCTCAATCAACAACTCTTCATTATTTATTGAGTAATATTGTATTTATTTAGCATTGGTTGATTTTTTTTCTATCACACAAGCTAAGGTTATGAATTTTATATATTGTGTTTGTGCTTATGTGATTGAATACTCAATTGAAGTTGGTATATCACTAATTTCATTTAAGTGTGAATTTTTTCTTGATTAAGCTTAAGGAAGCTTATTCAAGGAATAGGTAAATTGTTTTGCCATAAGTTGAATTATGGTTTAGCTCTTGCACCTTGAAACAAGGAGGATTTGGTTAGGTTTACCCCTTGCACCTAGGAAGCAAGGAAGGTTGAGTGTGGTTTAGCTCTTGCATCATAGAAGCAAGAAAGAGGTTAGATTAGTGAAAGTATAATTAGTCTTGTATAGGAACAAGAAAGAACTAGTGGAAGCCCTTAAACATATAGCTTGAGAAGAGAGGATGTACCCCAATTTGGTGTGTTATCCAAGTCGGGCAAATTTCGAGCTATATATCGGGTGTTCTTTATTGCTTTCTTTGTTGTATGCTTGATTTGATTCGAATTAGAATTCACATGATTAAATTGATCATAATCAAGTAGGGTGATTTGCTAGAAACTGAGTTAAACTTTAAAATGAAGAATTAGTTGCAATAATTATTCTAAGTCTTATTCACCCCTCCTCTAAGACCACTTTCAGTAGGGTTGTCGTTGAGTATCTGGTATTTGACTTTTAGATATGAGATTACTTTTGATATGGCTTGTGAACGTATTAGTTGATTGGGATTAACGTGATGCTTGATTAGAGTGGGTGACCTGTCCCCTGTTGTTGTTCTTTTGCTATTAATTCCTGATATAGGGAAAATATCCCTTGGGGACACGTGAATAAAGGGTCCGAGCTTAGACCGTTCGGATAGAACCGAGCCCCCGGTCACGACGCTCTCCTCCATGTCTGACCAGTCGACCACTTTCTCCTTCACCGGTCAACCGCCGAGCCTAGCTACTGGTCTACCGGTGATCCCTGACCGGTCGATTGGTCACCCTCACCCTTGCCTATAAATACCCCCTCACCCTTTCTCTCTCTAACCTCAATCCCTTTCTCTCTCTTCCTCAGCCGACCAGACGCCTGCCCGGAGCACCCTTGTCGTGAATCTGGTCGACTCGTGCATGATAGGAAGCAGTCTAGGCGGTCTAGCTCGGGTTGCTTTGGGTTTGAGTTCAAATGCTCGAGTTTGGTTGGTTGTAGAGGAGACGATTATGAAGCTCAGATCGATTGTGGACGTGCGTTGGTGGTGCTTAACCTTCCCCGAGGCGTGTTTTACGTGCTTCAAGGTGTTCCGGATGTTCGTGGATGCATGGAGTTGATAACGCAGACGATGGAGCTCGCCCTGAGATAAGCACGGTGTGGGAACGCGGCCGTGCCACTTGGCACGCCCGTGCTTGGGCGTGGCTCGTTGCAAATTGCGGAACAACATCGGACACGGCCTCGCTGGGAGAGTCGTGCTTTCTGGCATGTCCATGTCGAGTTCTACTTCGACTTCAGCTTTTCGGCACAGCACAACCGTGCTTCTGTGGGACACGCTCGTGTTGGCGGGTGTCAACTCGTCGGCAACTTTTGGTCCATTGAGATTTAATTAATTTATTTGTTAATTTATTTCCTTAATTACTTTACCCTTATTTAAGGCTTATTGAGAAACCCTCATGTAATCAGACATTGATTATTATTGAGTTTGAGAGAGGATTCTCTTTTCTATTCTTTGTGAACATGTGATCTCAACGAAGCAATCCTCCGTCGTGATCGAAAGACTTATCAGTCGAGTTGCCGCTCTCGACTGTGGCGTCAGTAATACCACAGTTCACTTCTTCGTGGTTGTCTTCGGGTCATGGATTCATTCCACGGTTCACGTCACAATCGGAGTTGTCTGGTTACGGTTTCCACCAGGTTTGAGCCGAAGGTTCCTTGGCGTCATCGATTCCAGTTCGGGTTCCGCCGCAGGTCGTCGAGTTTCGGCCAGATTTGTATCAGTTGGTATTAAAGCCAATTCAGTATCAAACCTTTATCCCTCTATCTTACGTTGTCGTTTCTTTTCGTTGATTCATTGTTTTGATTTCTTCGTGTTTTTGTCATTCTCTGTTTGCCGTCGTTTAGCGTCAAAAAAAAAAAAAAAAATTCGGATCTTAAATCTAGGTTTGCCATAAATTCAACATCCAAAAAAAACTTGTATCTTTTCTTTTCGTTGTGTCTTCGTCATCGTCCACCAAAAATAAAAAAGAAAATCTGATCTTTGATTATTTGGATTTGTGTCGTCGTTGCGTCGTCGTAAAAAAAAAAAAATTAGGATTCTTGAATCTTTGTTGAATTCCTACAAAAAAAAAAAAAAAAATCAGATCTAGTTTTCGTCGAGTCGTCCGACGTTGAGTCTACAAAAAAAAAAATTCAAAAAAGAGACGGTCCGCTTAACCCTTGTCAAAAAAAATTGAGATTTGAGGATTAGGGTTTTAAGTGGCACTTTGGATTGATGATTACTTTGCACACACCCTCGGGGTGTGTGCGGATTTTTTTTATGATTTTTGGGTGATACGATAGTATATACTACTGTTTTTATTTTCTTTTATTTTATTTCTTCGATGATACGATAGTATATTATCGTTGTTTCTAAATAAAAACGGTAGTATACAACCGTTTGATCCAAAAACGAAAAAGGTAAAATCCGTGCACACGCCTATCAGAGGGGTGTGCGTGAAGTATATCTCTTTGGAATTGTATTGTATGGATCTTGATTGTTTGTTTTTTTGGGATTCTTGAAACTCAAAGTTTTGGGCAAAAAAAAAAAAAAAAAAAAAATAACAAAAAAAATATAAATGCAAAACCAAAAATTTTTTGGACTCGGTGTTTGGTTTCATGGTTTTGGAGTTTAGGTGGCTGGGAATTCTTTTTGGATTTGCATTGGGGGAAAAAAAAAGAAAAAAAAGAAAAAAAACGAGGGCAAAGAGGAGATCAAAAATTGATGTGCTGACACACAAAATCAAATAGCATCGTCCCGCATCTCTGTTAAAAAAAAAAAAAACAGAATTGTGGATGTGATTGGTGCACATAGTGGACGAAGTGAATTACAAAAAAAAAAAACGAAAAAAAAGAGGTGTGATTTGTGATAAAAAAAACAATAGACGTGAGTTGTATTTTGGATTGGGATATCTCAATTGAGTGTTTGGGATTGAAATACAAAAGGGTTGTAAAAGTCGCGGACCTTCAAAAAAAAAAAAAAAAAAATAATAGACTCGGCTTTGGATATCCTTTGCTTCTAGCATTCTTGATTGAGGCCATTTATTCCCTGCTATCGCATTGTTAAATTCCTTCTGTGTTGCACCTGAAAAATCCCGGGGGCGGTCCGCGCCCAGAACCTTTTAAGGACAAACACCAAAGCTCTGGTCCGATCGGGATGGAGCTGGCTCCGGTCGACGGAGAGGACCGGGTCGGCTCGAGAGTGAAGTGAAAGGTGATCTAAGGGTGATTCTGATCCGCTCCGAAGAAGATTTAAGAGGGAAAGAGCAAACAGGTCAGAGGCTACCTCGAAGTGTGACTTTGGGAGATCGCTCTGATGGCTAAGTCAGTACGTGTCTAAAATGACCGATAACTCCTGTGTGCGAGGAGAATCAGGAAATATAGGAGAGAGAGAGAACAATTTGGCGGTTGGGTAAGGAGAATCAGGATGGACAAGGGCGAGTATCGCAGAGTCGGAAAATGGTCGAATGAGGGAAGGTCGGGCAGGCTGAGGCTGGGCAAGTTAGGGCCGAGCGAGCTGAGGAACCGGAAGCATTTGGCTTTGAGAGGCCCGACGGCTGTGGAACCGAATTTGGTGGCTGAGAAGCCGAAGAAAGTTGAGTGCGGCATGAACACATTAATTCCACTCTGATGAGCTCATTGTCAGGGTGGAGCGTTGACGATAGTTGTTGCTGCTCTCTCGACAAAAAAGTCGATCTTGACGCCCAACGAGTTGGAAGGGGTGAACGGCCGAACGACCGACAAGAATGGTCCCGACTTTGCTGATCCAAATGGGAGCAACCCAACTCTCATGGGAACTGTGCGAGACGGACCTCAGACCACAGGTGAAAAATTATCTCGACGGGATAGACCCGGATTATGAGCTTTTGTGCGGGGACCGGCCTTGGGCCACAGACATCCTAGAGGGGACTCACTCGTCGACAGGGCAACAAGATGAGACAAACTCGGCTTACATGGAATGAAAAGCGTCCAAGGCAGGACAGACCCAACTTACATAGGGAAAGAATGGCTCGGAAGCTGATGAGAGTGGTTGCTCAACCGTTGATCAAACAAGGTGGCTTGAGATGTCCTGTAGACCTGCGCTCATAGGACAGAAAACCACAGGCAAAACAGAGAAAACAGATATGACTGGAAAGAGAAAATAAGAGAGTCGTCTTCTTAGGAAGAACCAGGCAGAGGTAGGATTTTTTCCTGCAGAGTGGACCCGACTCATTAGCGCAAGGTAGCCCTGGGGTGGAGAGAGCTGACCTTTTAGGCCCTGCCGATTCTATGGAGATAGAACCGACCACCTAGGTCTCTTTGCGCTTAGATTCCGAGGGTGGATCCTCGAGGCCCCACAGCGGCTAGGGGGCTTAGTCTCAGAGCTTTCTCTAGGAATGCTCGTTTGTCTCTGATGATTGGGGTAGAGTCACCACCTAGTTTACTCGTAGAAATTAGGAAGGATTAAGCCCAATTCTATCTAGCAAAAGGTATCGGTGACCGTGATACTAGAGAGAAAAGGAAGGACAAGGTATGGTCTACGTTATCAGGTCTTAGATCGGGAGCCTGGTTAAGTGTTGGGAACGTCGGCCAAATTCTATCAGCCTAGCACCCAACACCCCCCTAGTCGGGTCTCTTACATCATGGTTATAGCCTCAGGGGCTAGATCTCTCGTGCATAGATAAGGACGCATGCTCGGGGCAAATCCCTATACAAGTCCTAGAAAAGCAGTAGACATTCAAACATATGTAACACAACATCGATCATCAATCCCAATCACAGTATGATTAGGAGGCTAACGGTTTTGGGCTTTAGAAGATGTGCGGCATTTTTAAAGAGGTCGATTTAAAGGGTTGAGGGCTTAGGACCTCGGGGTGCGACGCTAGGAGGTGGTCGGCTTAAAAGGGTGAGGGCTTAGGACCTCTAAAGTGCGATCTTAATTTGGCTTAAATGGACGAGGGCTTAGTACCCCGGTGGTGCGACGTTTAAAAAGTGGTCGGCTTTAAAGGCTGAGGGTTTAAGACCTCGAATGTATGAACTTGGTTTAAACTTTGGAAGATGACTTTGGTGAAGATATTGTGTGCGACTTTTGAGTCGTCTTAGGGTCATGATGACTAGGGAAATGGACAAAATAATTTTGGGCTTTTTTGAATTGAGTTTGGTTATTGAGAGGGTTTACGTTGGCCTCAAAGTCATAACATGATTAGTTTTAAATGATCTAAGTGTGGTTACTTAACAAGCAAAATATTCAAGCAATATCATGCAAGCACACAAAATTCCCTTTGCCATGAGAGTCGGTATTTCTGCAAGATAAGGGTTAGTGAACAATAGATAGTGTTTGTAGCTCAGGGCCACACGATAAAGGGGTTGTGCCTGTCATCACAAGGGGTTAGACATACGTAATGGTGTGCATGGCTCGGAGCCACATTTCTTGTTTGATTTCCATGGCAAGGGATATAAGGGGTACCTGTTGGATCAAACATTTGTGAGAGGAATGTATGCATGGGTTAGACCGACTTTTGGCAACAGATCCTTAGAAGACTATAAAATAAGGAAATAAAATTTTACCGCTCTAGAACATTAAATCCTCACCTTATACATTTGTTCACACAAAGCGATTAAATTACATGGACAATATTTTGAACAACCTTGATTAATATTACAACACATTGGCTCGAGGCCATAAAGTCTACGTTGTCATTGGTCGGTTGTCACACCACAGGGTGAGGGACTCAACGTCTATGCCTAAATGTATGTGATTGGTGTGGATAAAAATGGTTTCCAGAACCACATAACCATTTTTGGTTAGTGAAAATTGGTTTAAAGTTTGAAAACTTTGAATACCGATGGTTTTGATAAAAAGAAACAGTTTCCGAGCAAACTTGTTCAAATAGGTTGAGTGGGTTTTCGTGGTTCAAAATTCATGAAATTTGGCTGAGATGGACTTAAGATGTCTTAATTAATTCTGAAAAACTTCGTGATGTTTGGTTAAGTGGTCTGAAAGATATGCTTAAAATGGGGAGGAAGGTCGAGTCCCGGGGCTGTTTGACATTTGTTCGTTTAAAAAATCGTATAAAATCGGTCACATATCGAAAGTGAGTAAAATCAGATTTATTTGAAAGCTAACGTCCTGA
>JAOWBR010229367.1:0-17249 GCA_028571145.1 Dionaea muscipula
ATGATTTTCATAAAACATATAATTTATTCATAATAAAATGTTTTATTACATGCCTTTAGGATAAAAATCCTAACATTATGATCATGCAGGTGAGATGATTAACAATCAAGAAGATCTCTACGGCCTGAACGCACTCGGATGAAGGCGGATGTATGGAGGGAACGAGACCAGTGAAGATGACGATGCAGAAGATGTGGATGAAGAAGACGGAGAAGTTACTGACGTTGAAGACTAGGGAAAACCCCTTCCCCGACATGTGTGAAATGTAGGACAACTTTGTTGCTGGAATTTGTAATAAGATAGTGTTATGATTGCATGAAATCACATCAATGATGCCCTTGGAATAGTCATGTGTCTATGTGCCTAATGTTGGTAAACGAATAATTGATATTTTGTGACGAGGTATAATGAATTGCCGCATTAAATGCTAGGCAGCTATCCTGAAAATTGAACCAAAAGGAGGTTAGCTCATTAATGGAAAAGATTGAGCACATCAAGTGATTAAAACAGTCATAAATGAAATAATTAGAAGGGAAATATCTTCTCTGACAAGCGGATCTGGAGGGGAAAATGGATAGTTGGAAATAGTAATGCCCAAATTTAATACCGAGAGGGCCATTGGACTACCCGAATTAAATGCGGCTGTGTGATCTATAAGAATACTTCCCCAGCCACAACAATCCATCGAATTCAAATGCTTCAAACTAAAATCGTAACCTAAAATCGCAATCCTATGAAACAATGACCATAAACGGAAGTATGGACGGTCTCGGCAAAGCATACATCAAGAGTCTTCCAGGGCGTCAGCTAATGAAGATAAGTGAGGCAACCAGTATTCTTGATGTTCACGATCTGTTCAACATCCAAACAGCTTTTCTAAGGGCTCCCGGAATTGACTACCATCTCCCCCGACCATAAAAGACCGTGCTGGATTTCAACAAGGAGAATGTCGTGGCCATACATGCTGCTCATTTTACCAATGGTTTGAGACTTCCGCTACACCGATTCATAGCGAGGGTCTTGAATGCTTATAAACTTGTGCCAACTCAGCTGACTCCAGAATCCATCAGATACATCGTAAGTTTCATAATACAAAGCCGAGAACGAGGTCTGGCTCCCTCCCTTCCTGTATTTGCCTGTTGTTTTGAATTGGTGCTAGAGCCGTACGAGTGGGGATTCTTTTTGTTCAAACCATGACCGGGCTACCAAGTTTGCAGGATTCAAAGAGGGCCAGTTGTGTGGCAACGGAAGTTCATACTAGTGATAGATAAAGAGTAGGAGATCAACATTCATCCGACTCTTCCAATGCAGTCCCCAGACTGAGTGGGTGATCATTTGTGTTTCGGCAAATAGCAACGATATTTCCCAATGCAGGAGAAGGAAACCTTGGAGAGCTTTTCGGCAAGCCGCAACAATATTCCTCAGTTTCAGGATGTTGTGACCCTGGAAGCATTAGAGCAATACGAGATTGCTGAGACCGCCCACCCCAGTAAGTAAACTACAGTCACTATTATTCAAGAAATTAAAACTTAATCCTGGTTGTTTTATGAAATTATGCAGAATTCATGTGGAAGAGCTTGAAGAGCCTGTATGGCGTGACGTGCAGACAGAATGGAACCAACACCCCAGCTCCAGCGATTGAGGTGTCCGACTCTGACGAAGAGTGAAGCAGAAGAAGTGAAGACAACTTTCCTGAACTTGTAATCCCTAGTTAAGAATATTAGGATTGATATGTTCTATGAATGTGTAGCAGCAACTCCATCGAAATTTTATGAATTTCCTTGCTAGCATTTGATGAATTTCCAAACGCATCATTCAGTGCCCCGTAAAATTGATTGCGCAATCTAAACAACAGCTCAAATGTGAACCATGTCAGGGGAAGAATTATTGAGAGGAAGAAGGAAAGTTCCGAGGATTGGTCAATGACAAACAGGTCCCCACTCACACAAAAGCATTAACTGGTAAACCCGAGAATGGGCCTCGAGTTGCTAAATTGCAGACAACAAGTAGTGGTCCTGGGCTATTGAAATGAGGCGGGGCCCAATATCATATCAACGAAGTTGAAAAGACGTAATTTCCTCAAAAATCAACAACGTTCAACTCATAAATGCCCCATTCCTTCCAAAGCAAGCATTCCCGCAATCAAAACCCTAAACCCCAAACTTCAGAGCAAGAATCCTCCTCCCGTGATAAGAGCAATCCGAGAACGAAAGAGAATCAAGAACACGAAATCTAACTCAGGTACCTACCTCTTCCTCAAATCCCCTCTCTGCTGTTGTAATTCAATCCCTATTGCCACTCTGTGAAATTCACGAATCGTGAAATGACTACCGACAGCCGACCAAGAAAATGCATCAAGCATTAAGCTCGTGCGGAATGATGGCTCAATTAGAGAGGTGCACACGGCTCTGACGATTGCTGACTTAGAAGATATAATGATTGCCTTCCCGTGCCCTTTTGAGTACCAGATGTACTTGCCAAACCCCAATCAAACAGTGCTGAACATGTCAGACGATAAAACTATTACCATACATTTTGACCATTTCCAACATGGTTTAAGATTTCCTCCGCATCCATTCTTTGTCACCGTGTTAAAATCTTACAACTTAGTCCCGGCTTAACTGCACCCAAACTCTATCTCGCTGATCATTGCCTTCATTATTTTTTGTCATGCTGATGGGCTCAAGTCGTTGTTGAAACTCTGGCACAAGCTTGTAACCTTGAATTCATCAGCTCCCAAAATGAGTGGGTATAAGACATTTAAGGCCAATGAGGGTTATAAGTTCATGGTTGGAAGGTAAAGCATCAAGTGTTGGAAATGTAAATTTGTAATGGTTTCGATGTCGGTTGGCCATTTCTGACACGGCGATTTTCAACAGTCCCTTTCACTACTCCCTTCGATAGAGAACCAGCAATAACCGAGTCGGAGAAGGGGCTTTTGAAGTCCTTTAGCAACAACCGGAATCTTTTACCCAAGCATTACGAAGTTGTGACTCCCCTGGTTCTTGAGCAGTGTGGCATTGCATAAGTGCCTCATCACCGTAGGTGTCAAAATGTGCAGAAGTTCAAACACATAATGCTGAATCTATAATAACAATGTGTTATTCTTGGATGCAAGTGGAATGTATCGATCTCGATTATATCAACTTATGGGTTCCACTGAGAAGGAGAGAGATCATACCAACGAGTCATTGAATTCACCGTCTGCTGTTCCAGCTCCAGTTCAAGGCGAAGGATCATCAACCCAAGTGAATCCTGGACCAGTAGTACCAGAAGGAGTTGAAGGTGCAGGTCAACAAACTGCAATAGATCCGACACTAAACAAAATGACAGAAGAAGTGTTAGGGGTGTTTGCAGAGAGCAGGGCATCCGCTCCTGATTCAGGAGGTGGAAACGTTGATGTTCCAAAAGTCGATCTTTAGCTAATCTAAGAAGAAGAAGAGATAACTGAGACGGAACCCTTGGGTTAGGTGCTGCAAAGGCAAAAAAGACGAGAACAAGCATCACAACCTTCAGATTCCCCTATTATTATGATCCCAACTCCAGAGGGATACATGGCAGTTGAGTATCCCGAAGTAAGCGAAGAAATTATGCATGCCGACACTGGAGTAGACTTGGCAATAGTGTCGTATGTTGAGCCTCAGCATTATAGAGGTGTCGGAATAGAGGCAGCAGGGCAAGTCAGCGGGGAGAAAGAAACTCAGAAGAGAATATCCCCACAGACAAAGGCAAGCACCTAAAAGGTCGTGAAAGAAAAGAGTATTGAAATAAGGGAACCCCAAGAGAATGCTCCGGCCTTGAAATAAAATAAAGGCATGTCGGCACCAGCAGTAACAGAGGAACCGGCAGCCAAAAGGCAAAAGATTGCTCAGGGAAAGAAAATAGCATCTGCTCAAGTAATTCCACCAAAAACCCGAAGTCAAACACAACTGCAGATGGCTTCTGAGAAGAGGGCCGATCCGACCACGAAGAGGAGAAGAGGACAAGTGGTGCATAGTGATTCCGGCTCTGATGACCAAGCAAATCAGCTTCCAAGAGACACTTAAGAGCTACATGTAGAAGGAAGAGTGGCAACCGAAACCTATGATGAAAGCTCTGGAAGCACATTGCCATAGGGAACCTTGGTCCCGAACTGGCGCTTCATGAAATAGGACAATGTGTTTTCAGATCGGACTTAGGGAAAGAAAGGAACTACCAGCCATACCACATTATGTGGAGAGTACTTGCGGGGTCCCATGCCCTAAGGTGATATTGATCAGATGAAGAATATGACCTACCGACAGCACATGACTATGATGGCAACCCATTCTGCAAAGGTAAACTTTTCCCCCATAATTAGTCACTTTCGGGTTATGCATATGCAATCAAATCATTCTGAGATCCAATGCAATTCCTGGTATCTATTCTGACTGGAGGTCTACTTGAAAGAATGGATGAATTTGAAAACATGGAAGCCAGAGTGTAATATTTGAAAGAAAAGGCGAGACTCTTTACGACTATGGTTCAAACAGAAATAGTACTGACTTCATAAAAGTAAGTATCGATTGCGTCTTATCCCTTATTTTGCAGAATGCTCGGCTGGTGGTGAAGGTGAAAAAGTGGAGGAAATAGACGAGTGATTGAGAGAAGTTCAAGGAGGAGTATGAAGAGATTAATAAGGAGATGGAGGGAAAATTGGAAAAGGAGGTTGCGGAGAAGAAAAATTTGGAAGAAGAAGTGAAAAATTTAGAAGAAGTGTTGATTGAACAAGAGAAGAGAGTGAAGGCGGCGAAGGATGAAGTGGAGGATATTCAGCAGACAAGGTTGGATGCGTTCATCGAACGAGCCACGAAAAAGAATAAGCATCGGCAAGCAGAGGTGAATTTGGAAGATGAGAAAACAAGGAATATGCAGTTGAAGACGGAGAATAAGAGATTGGAGGAAGCTAATGAAAAGCTGAAGTCGGAAAATGATATTAAACGCATGGAACATTTTGATTTGGAAGGGGAAATAATTCGTCTAAAAATGCGACTGTAGTTTGCTCAAGATGATCTGAAGATTCATAAGGCTGGATGTGAAGCCGAGATTGGAGAGTTGAAAGCCAAGTACGCCGAAGCTGAGAAGAAACGGTATGAGGAACGGACTTGGGCTGAAGGTTTGGCTCGTGTTGTGCATTAGATGGATGAAAAAAGGGAAACACTAAAGAAAATACTTTTAGCCCAAGTGGAGAGAATTCGGTAGCAAACAATCCGAGATTTCATCCTTTCTGAAGAATTCCTTGATGTCGTTGTGCCCATGGTTGTTCCTTACATTAAAGATGGCTTCAAGATCTGCCAAGTACAAGCCAAAAAGGCTCTTGTCGACATGGGTCATGATTTTGACTTGGTGGATGCTTTAGAGCTAGATCACAAATTTGACTTCCAACCTGAACCCGAGGCCATACCAGCAGCTCCAGAGGTGGCAGAATGGAATGTGGATCTGGGCCCCGTTGACCCTGAAGAGTATATGCAGAAGTGCAAAGAAGAGATAAGGGTATATGCGAATTTGTTACAGGCCTCTTCTTCATCTGAGCTGATCGTAAACCCAACAATTCCGACCTCCTCAATCCAAAACAAAGAATCTGGAATCCCGACCTCAGCAGAGACAGAAAATGAGCTGCCTCCGGCTTAGCAAATTGAAGTCAACATAGAACCATCTGTCCAGGGTCAGTCAAAAGAAGGTGAACAACAACCCTAGGAATCATCAACTTAAATCATTTCTGAGCAATCAAGGCAAGAGACAGTGATTCCGATTCCACTTCCTGAAGTTATCAAAGAATCAGGTTTCACAATGACCCCGGATCAAGCTGGGGTATAACTGTCGACTCCTACTAGAAATAGTGAGATGCAGGACACCCCTCAGATGGATCAAACTCAAGCTGCTCAAGATGACATCAATAAGGGAAATCAAGCTACCCAAGATTCTTCTCTCCCTACTGATGTAACACTAGGAGTTGAACTTCCTTCTTCTTACAATGCACAATCCAGTGATCCTCAATGAACTTTAAGATTCTTTTGCACATTTTCATTTCATCATACATGTCGGTAATTTTAGATTGTCACCTTGATGGAGCACTCAAGTCAAACATCAATAAATCCACAACTAGAAAACAACGAATATGATCTAAAACTAAAAAGTCAAAAACCTATCTAACAGGTAAGATAAAAAAAGCGTAAGTCAAAAGAAATCCAAAAAGAAACACTTGGGTTACCTCCCAAGAAGGGCACTCGTTTTAGTCGGTGTGCCCGACTTTAGAACTGCCTCAGTCGCAGTAGGATTTTCCATTGTCGATGTCGGAATCCCGAGGAGCTCCTTCATGATAGATCTTCAATCTCTGTCCATTCACTTTAAACTTCTCTTCAGTCTTCGGATCTTTGAGCTCAATGGCCCCCCAAGGAAAAACTTCAGTCACTATGTACGGGCCACTCCACCGGGACTTGAGCTTCCTGAGGAAAATCTTCAATCTGAAACTAAACAGCAAAACACGTTGACCAACTTCAAATGTTTTTCGAAAAATTCTTGCATTGTGCCATGATTTCATCTTTTCCCGAATAAGGTTTGCATTCTCGTAGGCATCGTACCTTATTTCCTCAAGCTCAGACAATTGCAACTTCTTGTGTTTATCGGCTTTGTCAAGCTCGAAGTTGCATTCCTATACTACCCAGTATGCTTTGTGTTCAATTTCTACTGGCAGATGACAAGCTTTTTCATAGACAAGTCGGAATGGAGACATCTAGAGGCCTGTTTTATACGCAGTTCTGTAAGCCCAAAGAGCATCGTCAAGCCGTGTACTCTAGTCTTTTCTATTCGGGTTTACGGTTTTCTCCAAAATTTTCCTAATCTCTCTGTTTGAAACTTCCGCCATGCCATTGGTTTGTGGGTGAAACGCAGTTGACATACGATGATGAACTCTATACTTTTTCAGAAGTGCCAACACCGTGTTATTACAAAAATGGGTACTCCGATCACTGAGTAAGGCTCTCGGGATTCCAAATATTGAGAAAATGTTATGTTGCAAGAACTTGCTCACTTCTTTGGCATCGTCAGTCTTCGTTCCTTTGGTCTCTATCCACTTTGATACATAATCAACTGCCAACAGAATATAAGTGTACCCAAAAGATACTAATAAAGGTCCCATAAAGTCAATTCCCGTAGATAAAAAGTTTTGTAGACGGGAATAGAGGTCATCGATATTTCATCCCTCTTAGAAACATTACCAATCCGTTGACATCTGTCGCACTTCTTAAAGAAAATGAATGCATCCTTGAACAAAGAGAGCCAGAAAAATCCAGCTTTGAGTACCTTTCGTGCGGTCTTATCAGACCCAAAATATCCACCACAGGCATAAGAGTGAAAAAATTCCAGAATTCCTTGGATTTTATGGTCGGGAACACACCTTCTTATCACTTGATCAACTCCCAACTTCCACAGATATGGTGAATCCCACAAATAGAACCGTGACTCTCTTTTAATCTTCATCCGTTGAGAGTTGCTAAGCCCGATTGGGAATTCTCCCGTTACTAAAAAGTTGACTATATCGGCGTACCAGAGCTCAACAATTTGGACTGTAAAAATTTGCTCATCGGGTAAGCTATCACGAATCTCTGCTTCTTCATTGTGATGTACAAGTCGGCTGAGCTGATCAGCCACCAAGTTAGCTTTCCCATTCTTATCCTTGATCTTGAGGTTAAACTCTTGCAATAACAATATCCATCTGATGAGTCTCGGCTTGGACTCTTTTCTTTGAAAGGAGATGTCGAAGTGCAGAGTGATCAGAGAAAACAATCACCTTAGTTCCCAGTAGATAAGATCGGAATTTCTCTAATGCAAAGATAATTGCCAACATCTCTTTTTCTGTTACCGTGTAATTCATCTGTGCTGCATCCAAAGTTTTGCTGGCATAGTAAATTACAAAAGTAGCTCCTTCATCTAAGAATCTCTAAGCTCCTGAAACAAAGATGAGAAGTAAATTTAGTTGGTTAAATGCAGACTTGCATTTATCATGAAACTGGAACTGCACATCTTTTTGCAATAGCTGGCACATCGGATGAGAGATCTTTGAGAAGTCCTTGATAAAACATCGATAAAACCCGGCATGACCAAGAAATGACCTTACTTCTTTCACTGAGGTTGGATACGGTAACGACTTAATCATGTGAATTTTTACTTTGTCAACTCGGATTCCTGCTGCCGACACGTTGTGTCCTAACACAATATCTTCCTTAACCATGAAGTGACACTTCTCAAAGTTGAGTACCAAATTTGTTTCTTCACATCGGACTAGCACTTCATCTAGATTTTTCAGACATACATCAAAAGATTTTCCATACACAGAAAATTCATCCATAAACACTTCAATGGAATGCTCAATGAAGTCGGAGAAAATGCTCATCATAAATCTATGGAAAGTTCCGGGAGCATTGCATAACCCAAATGGCATACGACTGTAAGCAAATGTACCGAATAAGCATGTGAACGTGGTTTTCTGTTGATCCTCCGGAGCAATCACGATTTGGTTGTATCTTGAGTATCCGTCCAGGAAACAATAGTGAGATTGCCCAGCCAACCTCTCCAACATTTGGTCAATGAATGGAAGCGCACTACAAAAAAAGGACTTTTAGTGACAAAAAAATTAGTGACGCACATAATATCTGACACTATTACATAAATTATAGTGACAGTTATTAAATTTCGACACAAAAATACTTGTACCCACGTAACCTCGCACTATTAGTGACAGAAATTTAATAACTGTCACTGTAATTTATGTAATAGTGATAGATATTATACGCGTCACTAATGTTTCTCTCACTATTAATTTGGTCAAACCCGAAAATTATCCTAAAATAAAATAGACCTTACTACAAAAAATGGCTTATAGTGACAACAATTATCTATCACTATGAGCGGAAATGGTGACAGAAATGAATTTTAGTGACAGTAAAGTGTCCCGTCACGATACTCCTCTTTTCTTATTTTCTCTATCCATTCTATCTCTTTTACTCGATACATTTGACATGTTAAAAGTGACAGATCAGATGAAAATACTCAAAAATCAATTTTGGGCTTGAAAATGACTATTTTGAGTGAAAATTGATTTTTTTTTGCCAATTTAAAGGTTATCATTGGATTACAGCCGGTTTATTCAATTCTACTACTTCTCACAGTTCCCATACGATACATTTGACATGTTAGAAGTATCGGATCAGATGAAAATACTCAAGAACCAATTTTGGGCTTGAAAATGATCATTTTGAGTAAAAATTGGTATTTTTTGCCACTTTGAAGGCCATCATTGGATTACAGCCAGTTTACTAAATTCTACTACCACTCATAATTCCCATACGATAAATTTGACATGATAGAAATGTCAGTTCTGAAGAAAATACTCAAGAACTAATTTTCAGCTAGAAAATGGTCATTTTGAGTGAAAATTTACTGTTTTTGCCAACTTGTAGGTCGTCATTGGATTAAAGTAGGTTTATTTGATTCTACTACTTTTAACAGTTCCCATAAGATATATTTGACGTGTTAAAAGTGTCGGATGAGATGAAATACTCAAGAATCAATTTTTAGCTTGAATATAACCATTTTGAGTGGAATTTGGCTTTTTGGCCACTTTGAAGGTCTTCATTGGATTACAACCATTTTATTCGATTCTATCACTCCTTACAGTTCCCATACGGTAAATTTGATATGTTAGAAGTGTCGGATCAGATGAAAATGCTCAAGAACCAATTTTGGGCATGAAAATGACCATTTTGAGTGAAAATTAGCATTTTTGGCCACTTTGAAGGCCATCAATGGATTACAGCCAATTTATTCGATTTTACCGCTTCTCATAATTCCCACACAATACATTTGACGTGCTAGAAGTATCAGATCATAAGAAAATACTCAAAAACCAATTTTCAGCTTGAAAGTGGTCATTTTGAGTGAAAATTGGTTTTTTTTGTCAACTTGAAGGCCGTCATTGGAATACAGGGGATTTATTGGATTCTACCACTTCTCTCAGTTTCTATACTATACATTTGATGTGTTAGAAGTGTCTGATGAGATGAAAATACGAAAGAAACAATTTTATGCTTGAAAATGATCATTTTGAGTGAAAATTGGCCTTTTTGGCCACTTTGCAGGCCTTCATTACATTACAGCCGTTTTATTCGATTCTACGACTTCTCACAGTTTCCATACGATACATTTGACAAGTTAGAAGTGTCGGATCAGATAAGGATACTCAAGAAACAATTTTGAGCTTGAAAATAACCATTTTGAGTGGAAATTGGACTTTTTGACCACTTTGAAGGCCATCATTAGATTACAGCCGGTATATTCGATTCTACCACTTCTAAGAGTTCTCATACAAGACATTTGACGTATAAAAAGTGTCGGATCAGATTAAAATACTCAATAACAAAATTTGGGATTGAAAAAGACCATTTTGAGTAAAAATTGGCCTTTTTGGCCAGTTTGAAGGTCATCATTAGATTACAGTCAGTTTGTTTGATTCTACCACTCCTCACAATTACCATACGGTAAATTTGATATATTAGAAGTGTCGGATCAGATTAAAATATTCAAGAACCAATTTTGGGCTTGAAAATGATAATTTTAAGTAAAAATGGTCTTTTTGACCGGTTTGAAGGTCATCATTGAATTACAGCTAAGGAATTTTGGATTACTATTGAGAACTTGCACCTCAGTATTCATAATTGTTTGGTTGGTGAAATTCTTCCTCAAACGGACATAGTTAAGGAATTTGCTATGGGAATTATAGGTTGTATATTACTAAGGACTTGTAGTTCATAATGCTCTCTTGTAGGTACTGACTAACACTACAAAAAAATGTCTTATAGTGACGGCAATTATCAATCACTATTATCGGTAATAGTGACAGAAATGAGCTTTAATGACAGAAAAGTGTCCCGTCACATATACCTCCGTCTCTAAAGGTTATAGTGACGGATATTTTGTTCTGACACAAACTTTAGTGAAGGAAAAAAAAATTAATGACAAAAGTTTTTTGTGACGGATAATTTAGCGATGGTGTTGACTTTTCATCATTAAAATAATCCATCACTATAAGCTTTTTGTGAGAAAAGTTCAATACATCTCCCACTTTGCGACTGAACTTATATTTTTGTCACTAAAACAAAATACTTAGATAATATTGTCACTAATTCGTAAAGAAAACCTTGAGCTTGTGTCACCAATATTTACGTCGGATAAGAAATTTCTATCACTATAATTATAATAGTGATAAAAATAATACAAATAATTTACTGAAATATTTGAACCAAAATTACACAATAATTTTTCAACGCAATTGAATAACATCCTAATATTTTATTAAAAACTCATATCAATGTTATACATTAAAAGAAGCAATTCCATAAAAAATAGTCCACAATAAGTAGTTTTTCAAAAAGATAATCAATTTCATAAGTTATAAAAAAAATAATCAATTTCATTAGTTATAAAAGTCTACAATAAAATGACTAGCTAGCTAAACCAAAATAAGCAGTATTATTGTCTTCCAATGTGAATGCTTCCATTTTAGAGTATTGTTTTCTTCAATTGAGAGTCTTAAATAAACCCTTCTGCAAGTGCACAACAAACAAAAAAAACATAAGTTAAAACAAAAAAATTCTAGAACAAACAAATTAAATTAATGGACAAATATCCATAGAATATGGACTATCCACTTAAACAATATATCCATAGAAACCCTTTTATGGATACAATAGCTAGGGTCTCATGACATCAAGAGCATTCGGTGAACATTCGTTATCAACTATATACACTATCTTATGAATTTATAAAGATTTCACTCCTCATAAGTCACATGTACTATGCATTATATATCACGACGTGACCACTTAAATCTTCCTACAAAGTACAATATTCGATGTATCAAATATCCAATGCCAAACAGTACTATCTCCATAATTCCATTCCTACAATATTTCATGAAAAACTGCAACTCTAACTTTTGAAGTTCTGAAAGTGAAAACATGAACTTGATCTTAAAAGCTGGTATAATTACCAATACATAATTTGGATATAATAGATGTAATGCAGAAATGGAGACATTTGCCCCCCAAGTCACATACTAATTAATAGCAACTGAACACTTTCATTGATGGGCACAAGCAAGCTTCATCGCCAATGCACATAAAGGTACCAGCACATGTTAGACTGGTGTTTAATGAATACATGAGCTTCAAGTAACTACTTAAACTGATAGCGAGAGGGCACCTTCATTTCAAATGTTTCGTATGGGAACTGTGAGAAGTGGTAGAATCGAACAAACCTACTGTAATCCAATGGAGGCTTTCAAGTTGGCAAAAAAGGCAAATTTTCACTCAAAATGACCGTTTTCAAGCTGAAAATAGATTCTTGAGTATTTTGTTCTGATTTGACACTTCTAGCATGTCAAATTTATCGTACAGGAACTATGATAAGTGGTAGAATCAAATAATCCGACTCTAATCCAATGTAGACCTTCAAACTCGTAAAAGAGACCAATTTTCACTCAAAATGGTCATTTTCAAGCCCAAAATTATTCTTGAGTATTTTCATTTGACCCGATACTTCTAACACATCAAATTTACCGTATGGGAACTATGTGGAGTGTTAGAATCGAATAAACCGGCTGAAATCCAATGATGACCTTCAAACTGGCCAAAAAGGCCAATTGCCACTCAAAATGGACGTTTTCAAACGCAAAATTAGTTCTTGAGTATTTTCATCTAATCAAACAATTTTAATACGTCAAATATATTGTATGTGAACTGTGAGAAGTGGTAAAATTGAATAAAACAGCTATAATCCAATGATGACCTTCAAAGTGGCAAAAAAGGTCAATTTTCACTCAAAATGGTCATTTTCAAGCTCAAAATTATTTCTCTAGTATCTTCATATGATCCGATAATACTAATATGTCAAATGTATCATATGAGAACTGTGAGAAGTGGTAGAATCGAATAAACCGGTTGTAATCCAAAGATGGCCTTCAAATTGGCCAAAAAGGTCAATTTTCAATCAAAATGGTCATTTTCAAGCTCAAAATTATTTCTTGAGTATTTGGAGCTCATCCGAAAGTTCTAACATGTCAAATGTATCGTATGAAAACTATGAGAAGTGGTAAAATCGAATAAACTTACTATAATCTAATGGCGGCTTTCAAGTTGGCAAAAAGGAAAATTTTTCCTTAAAATGGCCATTTTCATGCTGAAAATAGGTTCTTGAGTATTTTCTCCGGATCTGACACTTCTAGCATGCCAAATGTATCGTACGGGAACTGTGAGAAGTGGTAAAATCGAATAAACTGACTGTAATCCAATGTTGACCTTCAAACTGACAAAAAAGACTAATTTTCACTCAAAATGGTCATTTTCAAGCCCAAAATTGGTTCTTGAGTAATTTCATCTGATCCGACACTTCTAACACATCAAATTTACCAAATTGGGAACTATGAGGAGTGTTAGAATCGAATAAACCGGTTGTAGTTCAATAATGTCCTTCAAAGTGGCCAAAACGGCCAGTTACAACGTCGACCATGCGAGTTCTCAAGTAGGAGGAAGGAAGGCTCGACCATGCGAGTTCTCTAGTTGAAAATTGGTTCTTGCGTGTTTTCTTCTGATCTGACATTTCTATCATGTCAAATGTATCGTATGAGAATTGTGAGAAGTGGTAGATAATGTCTCTATTTTCGCTAATAGTGATAGATAATTGCGGTCTCTATAAAGAATTTTTTTATGTAGTAAAGTTAATTTTATTTTAGGATAATTGTCAGGTTTGATCAAATTAATAGTGACAGAAAAATTTGTGACGCACATAAAATCCGTCACTATTAAATACACTATAGTGACGATTATTAAATATCTGTCACTAATTGTGCGAGGTTACGTGGGTTCAAGTATTTTAGTGTCGAAATTTAATAACTTTCATTATAGTGTATTTAATAGTGACGGATTTTATACGCGTCACTAATTTTTCTGTCACTAAAATTCATTTTTTTTTGTAGTGATTCCTCAGGGACGGAGATAAGCTAGCCACGTAAACTAACGTGATTTTAATCTTAGGATGACAATGGTTTTTTGTTTGATTTTCATGACGAAACTAAGTTGAACGAAAGATGGAAATAAAGCAGGAAGATAGAGGTTCGGTTTGGCGTAGCGACGCTGGCTAAAACCAGTGTCTCGTTTGTGAAAGTTGAACTGGACACAGTCGTGACACTACTGTCACGGTCATGTCTAGTTGTGAAGGTCACGGTCGTGACACTACTGTCACGATCGTGTTTTTCGTACAACAGTTGAAAAGTCGACTCTGTTTACAGGCCGACTGCGCAGAAATTATGTTAAGTGCTTGATCGATTCTAGGGCAACAATTAGGGTCTGATTATCGTGTTAAATGCAGTCGAGATTTGTTTGTTCGATTAGAATTAAATAGGCGATGGCTTGTGGATGCAGTATGTCGGATCAAAACACGCATAAAGCATCTCAGAGTTTCAAGGCCTAAATAAAAACATTTACTTGTCATGAGTGATCAATCAACACAATAAATCCAGATCTATGCAGTTCAAATGTTTAGACAGGTTGGCTTATACAAACCAAGACCCTATGCATCTAATGGCCATATACAATCATCCTTCAGTTCTAAATCAATGCTTTGGCAAATAATTATCTAGATGCAATCGTGCCGAAAAGAGTACCAAATGATGGATCTCGTTATCGGTCGACCTCACGGCTCTTGGATCCCGCTTGGCATGAATGAAAGTTGTCGTTGATGCTTAGATGCGCTTAGGTCTGCTGTTGCCTCCTCCTAATCGTCGAGGATATTTTTTCTTTAGGGTTTGGACGAGAAGACGAAGTGGGGCAAACGCTGCAGGTTGCAGCGTTTTTATTAACGTTGTGCAGACATTTGTCACGGCTGTGACACCCCCGTCATGGTCGTGGCAAGCTTAATTCGGGCTGCAGCTGCAACGTGCGTGGCCCAAATGCATTCCAAAGCTACGGGCTTCAAAGTGGCATGCTGGAAGTGGTCAGACTCTGTCCGTGAAGTCCCAAGCTAGTCAAGACCCTGCAAAATAGCCAATTAAACCCATAAATCGCATAACATAGCCACGTACAACATAATCAAAATGTAATGCAACTCTACGTGACTAACATGAAACAACAGCATCTTAAACCAAATTAGGAATGTGTAGAGCGTGTTTTCACACACTCAATAGTGAGCAGTGGAGAGGCACCATTGTTCAGTTTAAATTCAGATGGGCTTCTCAGATTCCGAGGTAGAGTTTGTGTCCCAAATATTGAAGAGGTTAAACAAGTGTTGTTAGATGAGGCACATCGTTCTAAATTTGCTGCTCACCCTAGAGGTACAAAGATGTACAAAAACCTGCGTGGGTTGTACAGGTGGAATAACATGAAGAAGGAAATTGCTGACTATGTATCACGTAGCCTAGTGTGCCAGCAAGTGAAAGCAGAGCACCAAAGACCTGGTGGTTTGCTGCAGCCCTTGCCCTTTTTAGAATGGAAGTGGGAACATATCACTATGGATTTTGTGACAGGGTTGCCGAGATCTCCTCGAGGTAATGATGCAGTGTGGGTAATTGTTGACCGTTTGACCATGTCAGAACATTTTCTCCCTATGAAGACTACTCACTCTGTGAATACTCTAGCCCAACAGTATATCAATGAGATTATTTGACTGCATGCGATTCTTGTGAGTATTGTATCCGATAGAGATTCCAAATTTATTTCAAAATTCTGAAAAAGTTTACAAAGAGCTTTGGGGATCGATCTGTAGCTTAGCATAACATATCATCCTCAGACAGACAGACAGTTAGAGAGGACGATTGCTATATTGGAAGACATGCTACGTGGCTATGTCATGGATTTCGGTGGTAGCTGAGAGGAACATATTCCTCTAATAGAGTTTGCATATAAAAACAGTTACCAATCCGGTATTGACATGGCACCCTTTGAAGCTCTTTATGGGAGATGTTGTAGATCACCAGCTTGTTGGTTTAAAGTTGGTGAGGCTGCTATGTTGGGGCCTGACTTGGTTCAGATGACAACTGAGAAGATTAAGCCAGATACAGAAGCGGTTGATTACAGCACAAAGCTGCCAGAAGAGTTATGCTGATCTTGCCATGAGAAATGTGCAGTTCAAGGTGGGAGATAAGGTCTTTTTACGAGTGTCGCCATTTCGAGGTGTTGTTCGATTTGGTAAGTGGGGTAAGCTGAACCCTCAGTATATTGGGCCTTATGAGATATTAGACAGAGTTGATGACGTGGCATATCGACTGACCCTTCCTCCTGAGTTGTCTGAGGTGCATAATGTGTTCCATGTCTCCTTATTGAGGAAATATGTATCAGATGCCAAGCATGTGCTGAGTTATGTTCCTATGGACATTGATCGGGATTTATCATATGAGGAGCAGCCAGTGCAGATTTTGGATTTTAAGGAGAAGACACTGACATCAAAGAGGATACCTTTGGTGAAGGTATTGTGGCGTAGTCAGACAGTCGAAGAGGCCACATGGGAGCCAGAGGTGGAGTTTTGGCAGAAATATCCCCATCTATTTGCTGATTGAGGTAAGTCGTTACCAATCAAGTTTTATAAATGTATATAATTTTACTTAGTTATATTTTGAGTACATGTGTAAGATTCAACTGGATTTGGAAAGATATGTGAGTATTACCGGACAAGTGAGTCTTGTCCGTCCCGGTAATGAGGCCTCATTGCCGGGGTAGACAAGAAGCAGTTGTGCCAGGTAAGCTTTCGTCTCTGTTGATCCGAGTACGGCGCCAATCAAATAATAAAAGTGAATTAAAATTTTATAAGATATATTGAGAGATCCGATTTCGAGGACAAAATCTCCTGTAGGAGGGGAGGATGTAACGTCCCGTCACATAATTAACAATAAATAAATATAATTAAGATTAATTAAATATTAAATGAAATTATTACGGGTGATTAATAAATTAATTAAAAAAAAGTAATTTTAATCAATTTTAATGAGTGTTAAGGATGTACAAATATTTAAAAGAAACAACACAATTATTTATGGGCATCCCTAAACGCAGCACCTCAATTTACTAAACACAGCACCTTTTTAAAAAAAATTACAATTTTGCCCCTGACCTTTTGAAATAATTACAAGATTGCCATTGCCTAATATATATACGAAAAATATTTCATTTGTTCACATTCTGAATTCC
>JAOWBR010229478.1:0-17247 GCA_028571145.1 Dionaea muscipula
ATCATCCAATTAATAAGGAATAAAAACATATATGGTAAATATGCAATTGAAAGATTTACGTAATTAATATAGTAGTAAATGCAGAGATATAAAAAATTAAATAATTAACTTCAATCTTATGGTCATTATGTTCTCTCCCTTTTTTCCAATCCAACGACCGAAAATGTGCTGAGACATTAATAGGGAGACATTTTTAAATCTCCTTATTCCTTGTATAATAGATATAATTTTGTTAATTATAAAAAAAATTGTTAATATATATTTTTAACTGATTTAAGAGAATATAGTGCTCATCGTACCAAAGGGACGGGCAACCTCTAGTATTAATATAATACCACATTCCTATTTTCCATCATCCCTTATAATTACACTCCACATCCCAAAAAAATCTCCCTCACCCCATATCTCAACTCCCACGAATTCCCATCTTCTCCAGCCCACCTCTTTGAGTTCTCATCTCCCTCAGACCCCAACCCACACCCCCTTCAATTCCCATCTCTCATATCCTGGAATCATGCTTTTTTTTTCCCAGTGCATCACATCTCCTCGAATCACCCATCTCCTAGATAGCTAGGTAAAATCCCTAATCGGGAGCCAAAAACGCATTGACGAAGCAATCGGCGGCGAACAACCCGAGGAGCATCAATTCGAACTTCATTGTGATTCTCACTGCTCTCCTATACGCTTGTTAAGGTATGTCTTCAATTTTTTCTCCATTTTTTTGACTGAAGATGTTGGCCTGTGTCATCTATTTTCTCCTCGCTTCCTCAATCTGCAATCCCACAAGGATCGCGTTCCTGTGCGATCCAGAATGCTATCGAACCGCGATCCAAAACGTGCTTTCTAGATCGCGGATCCCAGGGGGGAGGAGCGATCCCGGTAACATAGTTCCTCACATAACAACTCCTGTAGACAAACATCCAGTGATGTAACTGGATCCCTATTTAGGAAAGCAGCTCGTGTAGCTTCAAATTTTATTTCAAGTTAGAGTTTATAATTGGATGCTAAAGATGCTATAATATTTCAAGTTAGAGTCTATAATTGGATGCCGAAGATGCTCTGGACTACTCGAGACCTCATGGAGTTATCTTTATTAATTTGGTTGCTAGTAATTAATTTGGGAACTGGCATGAGACTTTGGGAATATTACCTTTGGGTTGACTTATCGTTTCCATTTTTAAAAACGAAGAGTTTTGAAATGCCCTTTTGGAATCTTATTTGTGACGTATTGACGTTGAGGTATTAATGTTTGTTTTTAAGATGATATTTTAGATTTAATTTTAAAAAAAGGCTTGCGTGGAATATAGCCCACGTGCCAATCATCCCCCTTTGGGTTCGGGGTGTAACATGAGAGGCGTAACTCTAATACCAATTTGATTGAATGCATTTCCCATAAGATTTTATTCCATTAAATAAAGTCAATACACAATTATACATGACTAATTACATGTCTAATAGGGCAAGTCTAATTATTACGTATGTACAACAAATATATGAAAAATATGAGTGGTCGTGTATGAAAATTCTGAATTGCCTTGTATATGAAAATTCTGGGTTGCCTTGTATATCACGGCATCTATGGAAATTCTGAGTTGTCGTGTATATGACTGACATAAACCAAAGGCTTGCATTTGCCCTTTCTCACTAGGATGATCAGTAATTTCACTCAACAAAGTTCTTGAGTAGTCTACTAATGTCAACCGGATTATAGACAAAGCTTCGTGCTGATCAATGATGAATTAAAATAGAGGATCTTACCTGAACTGGATTTCCACAACACCAGTTGTGCGAACCCTAGCATAAAGAATGTCCTCCTGCATAACACAAATGTTGGAACTAAGAAGTTTGTGGAGATATTGATATTGTAGTGAATAATTGTCACTGCAGCCGGTTAAATATAAAAGCTATTATACCATCATTATAATCCCTTTTTTCATATTGATAAGCTCGCCAGTAAAGAGAAACAGACATCTTTTAAAAAATAAACACTAGCTTAGATTTGGTTTTTCGAATATCAAAATTGTATTTCTTGGTTTGTTAAATGCAACTAACAGCATTTCATTTTTTAAATACATCAATAACATGACTGCTTCTACCTAACATAAATTCATTAAACTTCTAGACCTTCAAACCTCTAGATATGATTCGTAACTTTTTCAAACAAGAAATACTTCTGGAATTTAAGCAAAATCTCAAGGTACTGCAGAAAAATTCACCTTTTCCTCACTACTAGAAGACGGGGATGCTTTTAAAAGTAGAGTTCTTTGTCTAGTGGGGGAAGCTTCATAACAGAAGAACAGGGATTTTAAATCAGCAAATGAAAAAACCAATCATTGAGGAATGCACATCAAGATTAAGAAAACCTCACAAGAAAGGTAAGCATCCCATGATTGCCTTGGATGGTCCACCTATTTAATAACACACAACTATGTTTCCTCATTACGGAGAAATACTGTTTTTACAAGGTTGAAACTGTTGTGAGTTATTTAGGATTTTTGACTCTATAAATCTATCTTTTCTATCTTTTTAGACTTTATTTTTTTATAAATTCTATCCTTTCAAACCCTATAAATATCATGGATAACCTCTCTTATTATTTCCATATTCCTTTCAACATGATATTAGGGAAAAACTAATCCCCACCTTTTTTTTCATCGTCAACGCAAAACCCTACTGAAAATCCATTAAAAGCAGTGCATCTTTGTCATTTGACCGTACGGGGTTATAGAGCACATTGTGTCGATCGGTTCGTTTTAGCTGCATCACCATCGGCCGCCGTGCGCGGCTGCCGTCTTCCCCACGCGCCTCACGCACTGTCGCGCGTTTTTCTCACATGCCCACACGCCACTTGTGTGCACCCCAAAGACATCATATTTGTCTTGCTTTGCTGGTTCTTTCCTCCTTCTACCGCTCGTGCATATCTGTCCTCTTTGATTGAGTTTTGCCTTGTTCCGTGCCTAAATCCTATTCAACTTCGTTGTTGATATGGTGATGATTTCCCTGTGCAGGTTTATCTATTTTCTTGTTGTCAATTCTCTTTCATTCGTTCCCAGCTTCAATGCCCCAGAGACTATATTCGTATCACCTTGCTCTTTCTTCCTTCTGCCGCTCATGCATATTTGTTCTCATTGGTTAAGTTTTGCCTTGTTTTATGCCTAAATCCTATTCAACTTCATTGTTGATATGGTGATGGTTTCCTACGTGAGTTTTATCTATTTTCTTCTTGCTAGTTCTCTCTCATTGGTTCCCTATGTTAGGATTGTTCAATTCCAGTTTGGTTCCCTGTTTGGTTCATTGATCATGCATCAGATTCCTATTGGGGTTGGTGTGTTACTAATTGTGAAACTATATGGCTAGCGAGCCTAGTTTCACTTTGTCGGAGGTTGTTTCAACCAGTAGCAAACTTACCAACATACATTTCAATGGTAATAATTATTTTCAACGGCATAAATTGGTACTGATGTCTATTCATGGGAAGGAATTGGATGACCATTTGGACAAGTATGGTCCTAGTTTTGAGAAGGCCCCTGATAGGGCGAAGGCATGGTCCTAAATTAGCACACGCTCGTCTGTATATCCACATCATCAACTCCATGGATCCCTACATAGTTGACCTTGTTACTCATTGTGATACAATGAAGCAACTGTGGGTATATTTGGCTCTTTTGTATGTGGGTAAGGACGGCATGAATTAGATTTATGATATTTCTTAGTCCTTTTATGTTTAGCAAGGAGGCGCCACACTTGGTGACTATTTTGCATCCTCTCAGAAGATGTACGAGGAATTCAATGTCTTCATGCCTATTTCTTCTGATGTAACAGCCATGTGTCAACGGCGAGAGGAGCTAGCTATCATGACTTTCTTAGTGGCTTGCGTCCTAAGCTTGATTTTGTTCTCATATTTTGGCAAGGAGACTAGATTGATAGGCTTTTTCTCGGGCCAACTACGTCATTCAGCCGTTTAGGTCTGTAAATGATAGTGGTGATTGTGTCGCCCTTACGAATTCTTCGAGATCACGAGGCCAGGGTCGGGGTCGAGGAGGTGAATGACCCTTTTGTACCCATTGTCAATGTTCGCGCCACGTTGTTGAGACTTGTTTTCAACTTCATGGCCACCCTCATACCATACTACTCTTGATGGTCAATCGATTTGCTCCTATCATAGAGCCCCCGACGATATCCATGACTGGAGCATCAAGTTACATGGTTGATTGTCTGCTCCTCAAACCGCTAATGCCCCACTAGTGTTGTTTCCACTGCTGTCAATCGGGTCGTTGCGCCTACTTCTTAGCCATCCGCTTCTGTCAGTCCCTCCGCTCATTATGATGTTTCCCCTTGCGCGTGGCTGGTTGATTCCGAGGCATCCGATCATATGATTGGATCTATGAGTACACTGTAAAATTATTCCCCCACTTTGTCATATCCTGATGTTCGGGTCACTGATGGCTCATATGTTTTAGTCAAAGGGGATTGGGACCGTCTCTCTTATTCTTACCTTGACTCTAGCTTCAGTAATATATGTCCCTGCTCTACCTTTTAATCAATTATTTGTCAGTGCTTTGACTCGAACTCACTGTTGTCGTGTTGTGTTTTTTGGTAATTATTGTGAATTTCAAGATCTCTCATTCTTGATGAGGGAGACTTTTGGTTGAGGATGACACACATGAGGAGGACTCTATGTGTTGGAGGCAGAATCACCTACCATCATGTGTCGTAATATCTCCACCACTGTTTTTGATCTACAGTCTAGACTTAAAGTGTTTATGTCCCGAAGTTCAGTCATATCTCATCTATTTTGTATTCTTATCAGTTTGTCAAACATCTAGTCCCTTATGCGTCCAAAGTTAGTAACTGAACCTCAGCTCCTTTTGAGTTACTTCATTATGATGTTTGAGGACCATGTCCTCTTGAGTCTAAAGTTGATTTTCGTTATTTCATTTCTTTTTTTATGATTATTCATGCCTGGTTATATTAATGAAGAGTTGTTCTGAATTATTTTTCATCTTTACCGCTTTTTATACTGAGATTAAGGCACAATTTTCTCTTCATATCTGCATCTTCAGGAGTGATAACGGTAGGGAATACTTTTCCTCGTCCTTTACCTCCTTTCTCACCGCCTATAGGGTTATCCATGAATCTAATTATCCTAATACATCGCCACAAAATGGAGTTTCCGAACATAAAAACCGTCACCTAACTTATTAAAGGTAACCCGAGCCATACAAGGAAGACAGTGCCTAAATGGTTCTGGAATGATGTCGTCTTCACTACCACCTATCTTATGAACTGCATGTCGTTCATTGTTCTCTTCAAGGCGACATTCCTCGTTGTCCTATTCTTGAACACCTCTCTACATCCTTTCCCCTTGCGTATGTTTGGTTGTTGTTATGTTTGCGGTATTCAACCTCACCTTACCAAACATGACCTCAAATTCCCCTATTGTATTTTTTTTTTTTTGTTACTCTCGTACACAGAAGGGTTATCGGTGTTATTTTTCTGACGTAGGTGATTTTGTGTGTGTGTGTGTGTGTTGATGTTACTTTTTGTAATATACCTCTTAATAATTATCCCCCTTGATAGTCACTCAAGTCAGCCACCAACATGCCTGGCACTCAATCGTACAAGGCAAGCATTCAAGGTCTTCTAAGTCATCTGAGGGAGCCATCGAGAAACATGCGCCCAAATATAGTTAGCTCTCAAGACGATCGCCCGGGCGTGTTACTCTATCAGTCGCCATGGAGCATCAATGGAACGGGCACCCCACACATCCCTTAAGACAGTCACCTTGGTGGAGGCTTGGAATGGTTGCCCTGACCTAAATTGGCAGTATTCTATAGGGACACGTGTTGTAGAACAACACGAAAGAATGCTAAATGAATGAGAATTATTCCTATCTTCTTCCTTTTAGCAAGAGCCACTTAGCTTAACTTAACCTTAGTCGTAGCCATAGCAGTAATTCCTCTGTAGATATTACATCCGTCAAGACTAGCTCCAGATTAATTCTTCAGAACCTTCTAATTGAATCTTAATCGTCGAGACTACTCCGATAGAGGTCTATTACAGATTGATATTAGAGGTTCATTACTGATCCAACCACACTTTCACTGATTGGTGATTTCGGATTTATGGTCCGAACCAAATCTCAGAAGCAAAACCAACATTACAGAGAAGCAATCGAAGGACATGGAGCTCAATATGGATAATTTGAAGACAATGTTCAATGGGTACATGAAGCGATCCTGAATAGAGACCCAGAGCTTTCTAGAGCAGCAGAAGATTCAGAGCAAGGAGAAAATGAAGGAGATGATGAAGGAGCTTAAAGAAGAGATGAGAGCCGAATGGAAGACTAAGCTTAGTCACTGGGCCGAGAAGGGTAAGTCTTCAATTCCTGAGAGTGCACCAGTTTTGATCAGTTGGCCTTCACCCTCTAAAGTTCCACCACAATCCGTGCCATCGCCCCAACCCCAAGCACCTCAAATCCACCCTCAATACTCCTCATCTTACCATCAAACCCAATACACCCATTATCCTCCACCTCAAAATCCAACCCCTCCACATAATCACTTCTAATACCAACCACACAACCCTTATCCGCCACCACCAAATCAACCACCTCATCCCTTCAACCACCACTACCCTCTACAAAACAATCACCCGCTGCCATATCAAGCCCAAAAACCTCCACAAAATCTATACCCACTGGCACCAAATGAAGACCACCAGAGACCACAGTTTCCCAAGTTAGATTTTCCTTCCTTTGATGGTATTAACCCGGGATCCTAGATTAGAAAGGCCGAGAAATACTTCTCTATTATACACGTTGCTTGGGACAAGAGGGTAGAGTAGTTGTTTTGTATTTGGGCGGGGGAGCGAAAAATTAGTTCTATGGGTATATTGAGACCCAAGGTAATGTTGATTGGGAGGAGTTTAAGGCGGCCGTAATGGTCAAATTTGGAGAAGAGTACATGATTGATGTTGTGGAGGAGTCCAATAGATGGCAACAGAAGGGGAGAGTGAATGATTACATTAAGAAGTTTGAGGAGTTACGATATCAGATGTTGTAGAAGAATCCCACGTTGAATGAGGCTTACTTTATTTCTAGTTTCGTGGGAGGATTGAAAGAGGAGATAAGGAGAGTGGTGAAGATGTTTAGACTAAATACCCTTCATCAAGCCTTTCAGCGGGCAGTGGACAGTCATGCGTTCCAAATCCACCAATTCCAAACCTTTCACCTACAAGCCAATCTTTCTAAGCCAAACATCCCACTCAAACCCACCAAATCAATCGCCCATACCTATGTACCAACCAAGTCATTCACTCCCGAGGTAAGGGCAACCTTGGGCGAGCATAAGTCCAAGGGGTTATGCTTCAAATGCAAAAAAAAAAAAAATGGGTCGTACGCCATATTTGTAGGGAAAAAGAACTCCAAGTCATGGAGGAGTTTTTGGACGCACAGGACCACCTAGAGGACCCTGAAAATAAGGAGGAGGCTGCTGAGGAACGGGGCAACCATTTGGAGGAAGATCCTAAGGAGTACGTTCACGCCTGGTCCAATCGCTCGCCCCAGAATGCTTTAAAGGTGCACGGGTAAGTGAACAGAGGAATGCAGTTAAGGACAGGAGGATCCGATGGTGACAATTAAAAAAGGACAAAAACTTTGAATTTTCGACAAAAGATGCTAGAGGAGAATATATGGTAAGTAGATAAGGAGGAAGAGGCTACTTCGATTTGGGACCCTATGGCTGCCTGTATAGAGAAGGTCGCCAAAGGAGTTCTCGAGGAATCTCAGGGAGGGAGAGTCAGGACAGCTGGAGGGCTCACTTATAATTTCGATAAATCACTGTTGGGGTGCACCAAGGATAAAAATTGATCCCATACTTGTTCATGGCAATTATGGACAAGCTCATGATGGATGTCACTGAAGACGTACCCTAGTGCACTTTTTTGCGGATGATTCGTATGGACATTAACATGTTGCAACTCACCATAGAGAATAGAGGATGCATATACGGATGGTCGATCCTACTTGGTGAAAGTAGTCGCTCGAAGAGTAGCATAAGGAGTTGGAAAGTGGGGATTGTATCACCATGGCCTGTGTGGGTGACTTTGCTTGTGGCGTTTGTTGATGTGACTTTTAAGTTACTATACATTGTTATTCGGTATCATACGTGGGTACATGATTACTATAATATAATATAGTTGTTGGATTTATGATTTTTGAGTGGTTGAGTCCCTCATTTTTCGTACGTTTGTGGCCTTTACTGCTATGTTTCTATAACTATACATAGTTGTTGTATGCATTGTTATATCGGTTATTGTTTATTGGTATTGTATTGTTGTATGTCTGTCTATTATTGTTGTATATTGCTATATATGTTTGCCTATCATTATTTTTTGCTCAAACCTAATCTTCTGACTAGGTTAGGACAGTACATATTAGGTAGTCGGCAACTAGTGTACTATCATTGTCGGATCTTATATACATGTATCCTACGGATAAGTATAGCTGACCTCACTTAGTAAAAAATGGTCGTGGTGGTGGTGTTGGACAAGTGAACAAAATTGAGCTTACTGTGCTGATTGACAATGGGGCCACTTTAGCTTCATTAACCCCTCTATTGTCCAAACCGTTGATTGGTGTTTGGTAGACAACACTCCTCTGAAGGTAGCCATGGCTAATGGGGAATGCATGGTGATAAATGTCGCTTGCCCGACTTTCAAATGGATCATGAATGGCAAGTGGTTTGAGGTGGACTTGATATTAGACTTGGGAAGTTGTGCCATCATTCTTGGGTTAAACTGGATGAAGAAATTCTCTCCCATCACTCAGGACTTGCAAGAGCACAAAGTCTCTTTCCTCAAAGACGGGCAGTCGGTGGAGTTGAAGGCAATTAAGGATCGAAAGAGTGTTCCTCAGGCAACGAAGGATGGCAAGGTCACCAAGGACACGATTTTGTGGTTTTCAGCTTTGCCAAGGTCGCCGTCTAAGGGGGAAGACGGAGGTATCGTCTAAGTTGGCATGTCTGTCTATGAGTTGCCGAACAAGGTTAGACGGGGATTCTGTCTAGGACAGTGTTAAAAGTGGAGGTATGCAAGTGTTGTTAGATGGGTTTCACTCATGAGGAGCACGGACGGTGATTGGCATTAGTGAAGCTAGACAGTGATAGTCTACTTGAGCTGAAGACGGTGAGGACCAAGTGTTGTAGCTAGATGGAGTGTGTAATACCCTAAAGCTAGACGGTGATGTTGGTTCAGCTTAAAGGCAGAAGGGTCCTAGTCTAGATAAAGGTTGGACGACGCACTGCTTATCACAGAGCTAGACGGCGACCCCGTCTATGTTGAAGCTACAGTTTCTTTAGTTTGTTTTAGTAGTCCCCACTCTTGTAACTACTTCTATGATGACACGTATACTGGTCATCTCCCCTACTAGCTTATTTGTCTATAAATAACTAGGAGTCAGTTAGAGTTTTAACTCTAAGTTGTTCGGAGACTTGTGAGATTTGTTAGCTTATTCTCCAAGTCATTTTCTGTTTTCTCCTTGTTTTTAAAAGAATACAGAGGAGCAAAGAACAAGTTTGAGTTCTATCGCCATTTCTCCTTGTCATTTTCTGTTTTCTCATTGTTCTGTGCTCAATTGTTTTGAGTGTGAGAAGGTCATTCCGTCGACGATCATGATCGTATCACCATGGTCCGATTTCTCATCAAGTGGTATCAGAGCTGGAGTTTTCGGATCCAGAGGCGATTCCAAGAAGCTGAGAATTGTCGATTTCAGTGTCAGATCCAGATCTGAGGAGCATCGAGTTCGGATTCACCAGATCCAGTAGACATTTGAGGAGTTCTTGTGTTCGAGCTTGAGTGCAGTTTCAGAGTTGGTTTTCGATCTCAGTTTCTTGTTGCTTTTCCTGATTTCAATTGTTCTGGTTTCAGCTCGTGCTCTGCATTTTGTGATTACAACAATGGAGACAAATATATCACGCATAGTTACCTTGAATGGTGCTAATTATCATACTTGGAAAGGGAAGATAGAGGACCTACTTTGGGTGAAGCAGTTTCACTTCCCTGTTTTTCAAGATAAGCCAGCGGCTAAATCTGAGGAGGAATGGAAGAACTCACATCTCCAAGTGTGTGGTTTGATTAGGCAGTGGGTGAATGACAATGTGCTCAATCACATTTGTGACGTTGTTGATGCTAAGGAGCTATGGAAGAAGCTCAAGGAGCTTTATGCTCGAAAAACGGGGAATAATAAGACGTATCTCATCAAGCAGCTTGTGTCACAGGTATGAGGACAATTCTCCTATCACCGACCACCTAAACACATTCCAAGGTATACTCAACAAGTTGAGTAATATGGGGATCAAGTTAGTCTTGCTTGGTACTCTGCCTGACTCATAAGAGATGTTCAAGATGTCAATCTCCAATGCTGCTCCAAATGGTGTTTTTATCATGAATATTACCAAGACTGGGATCTTGAATGAGGAGCTTAGACGGAGGGCTCAGGGCTCTTCTTCGAAGACGGAGTTGATGTTCTCAGTCACGAGGGAGAAGCAAGGGCCGTCTGGGAAGAGACGCGTCTAGAAGCAAGAGCAGCGAGGCCTCTTCGAGTATTTCTTTTATCATAAGAAGGGTTATTTCAAGAGAAATTGAAAGAAGTGGCTAGCAAAGAAAAAGACGGTGGGAGAAGAAGAACCCAAACGAGTGGAAAGACAAGCTAATGCAAGTGCTGACACGTCTGGTTCCAGTAAGGGAGAGTCATTTCTCCTAATGATTGAAGACGGGAAATTGGTGTGTCTAGCCAGATTAGAGGCCAAGTGGATCGTGGATAGTGGTGCAACAATTCATGCCACACCTAGACGGGAGTTATTCTTCACTTACACACCCGGTGATTGTGGTGCGGTAAGAATGCGCAACGACGAGGTCGCATCTGCCATAGGCTGAGGAGATGTTTGCTTGGAGACGGAGTAAGGACAGAAGCTCATTCTGAAGAATGTGAAGCACATCCCAGACATGTGGGGAGACCTGTGTTAAGCGGATATGGCTGGAGACTTGGATTCAAGGAAGTAAACATCCGGTTACTTGATCACTTATGCAGGGGGAGCAGCGGTCAGGCACTTGCGTCTACATAAATGTGTGGCTTTGTCAACCACGAGAGCAGAGTTCATTGCCCCTACGAATATGGCAGGAGACTTGGATTCAAGGAAGTCAACGTTCGGTTACTTGCTCACTTATGGAGGGGGAGCAGTGGTTTGGCACTCGCGTCTACACTCGCGTCTACAGAAATATGTAGCTTTGTCAACCACGGAAGCAGAGTTCATTGCTGCTATGAAAGCATCAAAGAAACTGCTTTGGATGAAGAAGTTCTTATCCGAGTTGGGGTTTGAACAGGGAAAGCATGTCTTGCATTGTGATAGTCAGAGTGCAATTCATCTTCCCAAGAATTCTTCATTCCACTATAGGTCTAAGCATATAGACATGAAGTATCATACGGGATGCTTTGGAAGGGAAACGGTTTGAACTGGAGAAGATTCATACTGATGCAAACGAGGCTGATATAATGACAAAAGTCTTAACTTTTGAGGAGTTCAAGTTTTGTTACGAATCAGCAAGCCTGACTAAGCTCACTTGTCAAAAGTGATAAGGGGGAGTTTTATTGTGATTTTCAGCTTTTACCAAAGTCGCCGTCTAAGGGGGTAGACGGAGATACCGTGTAAGTTTGCATGTCTGTCTATGAGTTGCTGAACAAGGTTAGACGAGGATTCCGTCTAGGACAGTTAAACGTGGAGGTCTGCAAGTTTTGTTAGACGGGTTTCACTTATGAGGAGCACAGACGGTGGTTGGGATTAGTGAAGCTAGACGGTGGTAGTCCGCTTGAGCTGAAGACGGTGAGGACCAGGTGTTATAGCTAGACGGAGGGTGTAATACCCTGAAGCAGGATGGTGATATTGGTTCAGCTTAAAGGCAGACGGGCCCTAGCCTAGATAAAGGCTAGAAGGCGCACTACTTATCACAAAGCTAGACGACGATCCTGCCTATGTTGAAGCTGCAGTTTCTTTAATTTATTCTAGTAGCACGTGTATTGGTCCTCACTCTTGTAACTGCTTCATGCTGTGATGACACATGTACTGGTCTCCTCCCCTACTAGCTTATTTGTCTATAAATAGCTAAGAGTCAATTAAAGTTTTCACTCTAAGTTGTTCAGAGACTTGTGAGATTTGTTAGCTTGCTCTCCAAGTCATTTTCTGTTTTCTCCTTGTTTTTAGGAGAATATAGAGGAGCGAAGAACAAGTTTGAGTTCTATCGTCATTTCCATTTCTCTGATTGTGATTTGCATTGTTCCATTGTTGTGTGCTCAATTGTTTTGAGTGTGAGAAGACCATTCCGCCAGCGATCGTGATTGTATCACCGTGATCCGATTTCTCATCACGCGAGGCATAGTATACTCTGCCAACAATACTCACTACTACTGATGATATTGATGTACCTATTGCATTTAAATCTCTTATACTTAAGTATAGTGATGTATTCGCCGAGCCAAACACACTACCTCCTTCAAGAAGCAGAAGCCATGACCACTCCATACCCTTACTCTCTAACTCAAAGCCAATCAACTAAAGAACTTACCAATTCAGCCACCAACGAAAGACTAAGGTTGAATGCCTAGTAGATGAAATGCTCTGAGCGGGTGTTATACAACCTAGTCAATCCCCATTTTCTTCTCGTGTCCTTTTAGTCAAGAAAAAAAATCATTCATGGCGGTTTTGTGTAGTCTATAGCCAACTTAACAACCTGACCATAGAAATTCCCTATCCCCATCATTGATAATTTGTTAGATGAACTCCAGGGGACGAGGGTATTTTTCAAATTGGACCTTCAATCGTACCATCACATCTGGGTAAAAGGGGAAGATATACCCAAGAAGGCCTTTAGAACTCATGCTGGCCATCATAAGTTTAGGGTCATGCTTTTTAGCTTGACTAATGCCCCAACCACCTTTTAATCTTTGATGAATGAAGTTTTTAAGCCCTATTTGAGTAAGCTCATCCTGGTCTTCCTCGATGACATCCTGGTATACAGCTCCTCTAGCCAAGCACATGTGCACCACCTGAGAATTACCCTTCAAACCCTCTGGACGAGCAAACTCTATGCTAAGCTTTAAAATGCTATTTTAGTCAAAAACAAGTTGAATACTTAGGTCACATCATCATTGGCAATGAAGTTTAGACCGACCTGCAGAAGGTAGAGGCGATGAAGGATTACCCAACCCTAAGAATGTAAAAGCTCTAAGAGGATTCTTTGGGCTCACGGGTTATTATCGAAAGTTTGTGGAGAACTATGGATTGATCGCCCGACCCTTGACCAACCTGCTAAAGAAAGATGCCTTTAAGTGGAACCCAGAAGATGAAGCCGCTTTTGAAGCCCTAAAGAATGCCATGTGCTCAGCTTCAGTGCTAGCCCTGCCCGACTTCTCAAAAACTTTTGTGTTGGAGTGTGATGCATCGATAGGAGTTGTGTTGATACAAGAGAAATGGTCAATGCCTTACTACATAAAGGCCTTATGTAAGAAGAATCAAGGACTGTCTATGTCCAAGGAGTTCTTAGCAGAATTATCAACAGTGCAATAGTGGAAACACTATGTGATGAGCAAGCCTTTCATGATAAAAATCTATCATGAGTCGTTGAAATACTTGCTGGAACCTTAGTTAGCAAATTCGACAATAATACGGATATTAAAATACGGATAGGTCGATTTAGTATGTAAATTTATGTAAAATACGCGTATTATACGCGTATATAATACGTCATTTTAAAAATACGCGAATTTTACTAACAGAGGCTGGAACAGAAGCTCACAAACTGTACAAAGTAAAGGGGATGGCGAAACTTCTGAGCTTTCAATACACCATCCAGTATAAGAAAGGGTTGGAAAGCTCTTGACGCACTCTCCGAGCAATTTACTGACAAATGTATAGTCATTTACTCGATGGCACCACAATGGGCGAGCGAACTCGAAACGAGTTATTCTCATGACTCGGTAGCACAACTGAGAACATCCCTAGGAAATGAGCAGAATGGTCGTGCTCGACAACCTTCGCCCTACTCCCTACATGCTGGAACCCTGAGGTATAAAGGGTGACCGTACGTTGACAGTACTAGGGATTTGCAACAAAGAATTATTGCTTCTTTACATGACTCGGTTGTAGGAGGTAACAGGTAATTGCTTCTATTGGCCCCACCTCACGGTAGACGTAATTGCTTATGTTAACAATTGTGATATTTGTCAAAGAACCAAGGTGACCAATCGAAGCTATGGTGGGTTGCTCCAACCACTCACCGTTCCTCAGTAAGCTTGGGAGGAGGTGAGCATGGATTCCATCAAGGGACTTCCTAGGTCAGATGGAAAGGACTACCTCCTAGTTGTGGTAGACCGACTTACCAAGTATGGTCATTTCATGCCCTTGGCACACCCTTATACAGCCCCGAAGGTCAGCCAGCTATTTCTACACAATGTGGTCAAGCTACACGGGATGCCCAAAAAGATTGTTTCGGACACACAAGGTTTTCAAGCTATATGGGACCAAACTGAACATTTCCACGACGTACCATCCGCAAACCGATGGGCAGATCGAGGGAGTGAATAGATCTTGGAGGATTACCTCCGACCTATGACTATCTAAGGACCAAAGAAGTGGAGTGAATGAATTCCAATGGTAGAATGGTGCTACAACAGCAACATGCTTTATGGTTATCAACCGTCCCAATTAAGCGTTGACGGTGAATTATTCTTGGTCGTGGCGACAATGGAAGTTGTCGTGAGGATGCAAAATAAAATGAACAAGAGGCTGACGGAGAACTCAAGAAAGACAGAAGTTATATGCTTATTAGAAGAGACCAGAGAGGAAGAGCAATTTTGAAGGAGAGATTGTATTTCTCAAGCTGCAGTCCTACCGGCAGACTTCAGTCGCCCTGAGAACCTCAAGCAAGTAGCAAGGTACTATGGGTCGTGCAAAGATTCTAGAACGGGTTAGGCCAGTCGCCTATAAGCTAGAGCTTCCCTCTTCTTCATTGATTCACCCGGTGTTCCATGTGTCCTTGTTTAAGAAGGTGTGGGAAGAAATTGTCCCGATCCTAGGCCCTCCCCTCATAATCTAGGATGGCAGCTTTGGTAATTCAACCCATAGCGGTTAGGAAAGCCAAAACTATCAAAAGGCGGGGAATGGGTGCAGAGCAATGGTTGATTGAATGGGAGAACTTGAACCCTGAGTCGGCAACTTGGGAAAATAGATCCTTCATCGTCAGACACATCCCTGAGTTCTCAGCTTGAGGACAAGTTGAATGTCAAGGGGGGAGAATGTAATAAATCGCTTAATAACTACCCTGACTCTATAAACCTATCTTTTCTATGTTTTTAGACTATCATTTGTAAACTTTATCCTTTCAAACCTTATAAATATCATGTACAGCCTCTCTTAGAGGTTATGACTTCTCATTATTTTCATATTCCTTTCAACAGAAACCATGATTTTCGATTAGCATGGAAGAAGCATCGTGTACATCAAGTCTCAACCTCATTAATAACACTTTGTTATACAGAAAAAGCACATTCCATCTACTATTAATGAGAAAGGTAAAGAACATGTAAAATGGGAACACTAGTCCCAATGCAAGTAAGAAGTTAATCTAGGAGGGGCTTCCAATATGGCGCAGATTAGAATTGGTGTAGCATTATGCTTTCACATTTTAGTGATGTATTATAATCTAGGGTGCAATTTATAATACAAAACAGCACTTTTTTGAATTTTCCTGCAACTAATGGCTGAAATTAAGTCTCACAAATACAAACACAACTCACAATTGAGATTAAATCTCACTAAAACTAAATGTCAAATTAACTCACTATTCATTTCATTATTCATCCACTACCGATTATCCATATCCATATCCAATATCCATATCCATATCCATATCCATATCCAACGCCCCGCTTTTATTGTAATATTCGTTATGGTAATAAAAGGCTTTCTTTTGATGATTAAAAAAAATCATTATTCACATTCAATCTCAATCATCCATTCACACTAAATCCAACGGCTCGGATTTGTTGTCACTATTATTGTTACTAATGCATTTGTTTTTAACTGATTTAAGAGAGTGCACTGCTCATCGTGTCGAAGACATGGGGCACCCCTAGTATAATTGAAAAACCTTAAAATTCCATTATGTATGTAGCAACTATCTATCCTAGAAAAAGTGGGAAGCTAATCCTGGAGGAGCTACCATCATGGCCATTTTGTCAAGAATGGTCCAGATTAGCATCGGCATAGCACTATTTAAAAAAAAAAAATAGTGGTGTATTATAATATAGGATTCAATATGATTAAAAGAATCCTTCAGGTTCCATTTAAATGAGTTTTTTTCTTAACCAAACTTGAGTTAATATATATCTGAATGTTTGAGGGAAAAGAGAGAAGTCAGCACCAAATAAAAAGGTGAGGAACAATATCACTAAACCTTTTAACTGGCTCCCACACCTCTGATGACGAAGTAGCCACAACTCTCAATACCATGAAACATTATACAATACAATTTTCTCATTCAAACTGTTGAGATGCAAGCAAAGAGAGACTCTCTTATCAGTTCAATTCATCAAAAATCACAATTTCGTCATCTGGACACTTTGGAAAGGAAAAGACATTTGTTGCTCAACTTCTAAAATTCTCAAGTTATTTTTCCCCTAAGAAAACCATTGAACAGTGCCATCAAACAGCAGCTACCTTCGTAGGAATGTAGTTTGGGCTAGCAAGTCTCTGCAAATGTTCCATGAAGTAGTGAGTACAGTCTGGAAGTTGGAGCTCATTACCACGAATGTAAGTTTCCTTAATGGAGAATGAAGCAAAAGGTTATCACATTGCAACAAATTAAAAGGTAGATGCCACAATTTCATTCCAAAATACTAATTCAACAGAAGCTACCTGAATCGCAGAATCTTTCCATAATATTTCTATGTCTGTTGCAAGTTCTTCAGTTAGATGTGGATATTCTAATTCTTTTCCAATCTCAAAGAGCTTGTCTCCAATTACCTAAAAGAACGCATATATCATCATGAAAATGACAATTTATCACTCGCTAACAAAAATAACATAATAATTCTGCAAAAAAAAAAAAACAGAGAGAAAAGGGGCATGCAATGGTAAGAACTGTGTATCAATGCAGTAGTGTAAGCTAATTTCATAGAAATACCAGACACAGACC
>JAOWBR010229589.1:0-17243 GCA_028571145.1 Dionaea muscipula
CACATCGTTCGAGCAATCCCTGATACGTGTTAGACACAAGGTAATGTCATTTTGGTCAAATTAATCGTTACATTTCTGTCCATCGCTTATAACCAATTTATATATTCTCAGGTGGCCAAAGTTCCATCGATTGCCCATCTTCGGGCTAAAATGTCACTGCACGCATTGGATCTTATTTACGCTCAATACGAAGGAAGTTAGAAAGTCTCTGCAATGTTATCTCTCGGTCAATGCCGATGCACGATCCAAACAACACACGGTCTCCCTTACAAGCACGACATGAAGTGGTACGTC
The DNA here is from genome assembly GCA_028571145.1 of Dionaea muscipula. Taxonomy (NCBI): domain Eukaryota; kingdom Viridiplantae; phylum Streptophyta; class Magnoliopsida; order Caryophyllales; family Droseraceae; genus Dionaea; species Dionaea muscipula. Next base: position 295 of record JAOWBR010229589.1, read on the forward strand.
CAATCATGCGTCCACGTTCCTCTCAATATCATTCTTGAGTATTGGCGCAAGCTCTCAATATCTCCACCCTTGACCATTGAAGAAGTTCGACTGGAAGACGCGAGAGAAGAGGCTATCGAAAGTCTCAATAGCTTAGAGGAAGCACCTCGGCGTCAGATGTTTCGCCGGATCATCAGTTAGATCAAGCCATCCAAAAGCGAAATCCAGGAACCCTCCTACCACACGTCGCACAAAGGCAGACCGTGATCCAAGGAAGAGCGAAGCGAAGCAAGAATAAATTCGTTTCTAAAGCGTGCTACTTCAATGAGATATGGATCAAAATCAATAGGCACGAAATCATTGAGGGAAATGCGAGTACTGTGGAAGGTACTGCATTGTGGACGTCCAAACTGATGACAATTGTGAGTTTCGAGTAGTAGCCGCACATGTCCTGGGCGACGAGACTCATTGGTACCATGTGCGAATGGATTTAATCAGATGGACAAACAATAATCGTGATTTGTACACAACAATGTGGCGCGTGGACCTTGCCGCAATAGAAGAAACACTAGCACGCCTAAACTGTGATACCTCGTCCGCACCACCACAAAAATGGATGGATATAACAGCTATGGGATTGACAATCGCATCGAATTACAACATCGTGCTGCATTGTTTCACGCAAAATCATAGAACATCTTATACATACCTTCCACTGCTATCCGAGCCGATTCCGGATGATAGACGACGTGAGATAGCCATTACTTAGGTTAACAATTGTCACTTCGTCCAGATATTTATGCACCCCAATTACCCAGTCTCCCAATATGGCCACATTAGTATGAACACGCATCACCAGAGTCAAGAGGATGGATAGAAAAATATGAATTGGGTATACGTTTGGGAGATGTACTATTTGGTGCTCGTAATTAGCTATCATTTCTAATGTATATGAGTATTATTAATGTAAGTAATACTTTAAAAAATTGAAAAAAATAATCATACGGTAATATACTACCGTTTATTAAGGCAAACTACGATAATATACTACCACATGTAAGGTTTTTTAAAAATTAAAAATACATCTGAATAGTAGTATACTACCGTGTATTAAGGCAACTACGGTAGTATACTACCGTTTTCATTAAAAATTCGAAAAAAAAAAAATAAAAGGTAAAAAAGTCAGACACACGCTCCGAGGAGGCAGGGGTGTGCCAGAAGCACACCCCAAGGAATATAGAATCGTGAAGGATTGACGAAGAACATCATGATTGAATGATTTGCATCAGAAACTAATGCATTTGTTAAAACAATATCAATAGAGTGAAATTAAGCAGGCCTGTTTCCAAGGATGCTTGATCAAATATTACTTTGACGGGGCTTCATCAGGGAGCTAATTTTAAAAAGCAAAACTATCAATGATCTAAAATTAATTGAAAAGTACTTTATAATAAAAGCATGCAACTATGCTGCTCATTGCTCAATCAATATACAGCGCAAATCCGCCGTTACTATTACTACCTAAAAATTTCCATTATTTCATATCATAAAATGGCCAAGCAACAAAGAGCAATGTGCACAAGAAGCGGATTGATTTTCTTGCGAGAGGAGAGGAGCCCCAAACCAACAATATCTACTTCCCTATCGACATCTACTCGTACAAAAATGATACTACACTAAACTCGGTCCTCAAAAGTACACTGCTGCAGCAGTTGGTTCAAAATCTCACCACGAGACTCCAACAATGCATGTATTCACTTGCTATCTGTGAAGTCTGCATCGATGACATCTCCTTCAGGTCCCTTACCCGACGAGCTTGAAGTGCCAGACTCGCCCCCAGGGGCAGGTCCAGTCCCTGGTGCACCAGCTGCAGCCGGCTGGTTATATAAAGATTGACCCAGCTGCATAACCTCCTGGTTAAGTGCAGCCATGGCATCCTTTATGGCTTGAGTGGAGCCCCCAGCGACGACGCTCTTCAGCTCTCCGAGTTTTGCTTCAACCTTCTCTTTGACTGGACCTGGGACTTTGTCTCCCAGCTCCTGCAGCTGTTTCTCTGTCTGGTAGACTACAGAATCAGCCTGATTCTTGGTGTCAATGGCATCCCTCTTCTCCTTATCTTCCTTGGCAAATCTCTCCGCTTCCTTGACCATCCTCTCAACCTGCACATTCTCATTCATATAAAGCGTCCATTATCAGTTTAAAAGAACGAGAGCAACAGCCAGCCAGCGACAAGAAGTTAGCATAGTTGTTGTGAAGATCTTTCGTGGAGTCTCCAACGTCACAATAAAGGAGTCTATACACATAGCTTTCTTTTGACATATAAGTTCATTCACTATATATTTAATGCTTCAGATTTCTTAAACCAGCCCTTCAGGTTAATAACACAAGTGAATCACCTATTACGACATCTACATAAGATGAATTATGGTTGCGAATGTTTGTTCCTAAAATGAAAGCTAGCTGAAATTTCAACCTCTTGATATTTAGGATCGAAACGTACCTCATCACTGGGCAAGGTACTGGCGCCAGTGATTGTAATGTCTTGTTTTTTCCCAGTTCCCTTATCAACAGCAGTCACAGAAAGAATTCCGCTGGCATCAATGTCAAATTTTACTTCAATTTGGGGGACGCCGCGTGGAGCTGGAGGAATTCCATCGAGGCGGAAGCTTCCAAGAGACTTGTTATCTCTGACAAACTCTCTCTCACCCTGGAGGACATTAATCTCAACGCTGGTCTGCCCATCAGCAGCTGTGGAGAAGACTTCAGACTTGGATGTGGGCAAGGTTGTGTTTCTCGGGATGATCTTTGTCATAACTCCACCCAGGGTTTCAAGACCCAATGACAGTGGTGTAACATCCAAGAGGACAATATCACTCACATCCCCAGCTAAGACGCCAGCCTAAAAACAGAGCAAACCTTTGTTGAATATACATGCACAACAAAAATGGAAAAGCGAAAGGCAAATCAATCCAAAGACTGAGACCTGAACGGCCGCACCAAGTGCCACCACTTCATCCGGATTGACAGTGACATTAGGCTCTTTACCAGTCAAACTCTTCACCAGCTCTTTAACAGCTGGGATACGTGTCGAGCCACCAACAAGAATCACTTCATCTAAATCACTGAATGAGAGTTTTGCATCCCTCAATGAATTCTCTACAGGTGTCTTCAACCTAAAGGACGGATACAGAGATCATGAATGGAATCTTGGTGATTCTGGATAACTCTAAACAAGCTGCTGAAGGAATAATAAGAAGATATAACTGGAGCATAGACCTCCAAATTATTGGTCTAAGTGCAAATAGAGTACCAACCTATCAATAAGATCCGAGCATAATTCCTCGAACTTGGCCCTTGTCAAAGTAGTCTCAATGTGCTTTGGACCATCAGCAGTAGCAGTAATAAAGGGCAAGCTGTGAAAAGAATATAGGTTACATGTTAATAGAATGAAGTAAGCAAATAGGTAGCAACGTAGAACTCAGCAGTTACAAGAAAACCTAATATTCGTTTGAGTCAAGGAGGACAGCTCCATCTTAGCTTTCTCAGCTGTCTCGGTGAGACGTTGAAGTGCTTGTTTGTCTTTCAGAAGATCAATGCCTTCATCTCTTTTGAAGTTTGCAGCCAGAAAATCAACAATTCTCTGCACCATAGACAACAGCACAATTTCTTATCATCATGGTGTCCCATGGAGGAAACATACAGAAAGAACAAGATACCCAAATGTCAAAGCAAGACAGGCCATCAAAAGTCAAGAACTAGTAAAAATACCACAATGAAATCTGAATGTAGTAAGCAATGACTAGATTCATCTTGCTTCTACCTTGTCAAAATCATCACCACCAAGGTGAGTATCCCCAGATGTAGAAAGCACTTCAAACACACCATCACCGACCTCAAGGACTGTGACATTAACAAGGAAAAATATTTAGTCAACATACTAACATTAGGACTACATAAAATAAATTTTAAGAAGATAAAAACTCAAAAAAGGTATTAGTTGCAACTGTTATGCAATATGCATTGTCAAAAAGTAAGGATGGCATCTAAAGTTGCAGCTTGAAACTAAGCAGAGTTAAGTAGAGACAAACAGCTTCAGTCATGCTCAGAGAAGATTGTCATACGAAATGTTAGAGAACACTTTGTAACTGCATGGCAACATAGAAGAACTTAAGGAGTACTCGGCTCCACTATGTAAAGACGTGTTAATGGACTGAGAAGTTTGGATCTGCTGCTTTCTTGATGCATCAAGCAGGGATATCCAAATGAACAAAAAACATAAGCAGTCACAGTCAGGCAACAACAAGAAGTTGGAATTAATTATCAGAAACTGGGAATTTACCTGAAACATCAAAAGTACCACCACCAAGGTCAAAAACCAAGATGGTCTCGTTATTCTTCTTCTCAAACCCATAGGCCAATGATGCAGCAGTAGGTTCATTAATAATACGAAGCACTTCCAAGCCAGCAATACGACCTGCATCTTTTGTAGCTGTCCTCTGAGAATCATTGAAGTAAGCAGGCACTGTCACTACTGCTTTCGTGACCTTGTCATTCAAAAATTTAGATGCATCATCCACAAGCTTTCTCAACACCTGCAAAAGCAAAAGTATGAATGATAAAAACGGATTTGGCAAGCATAAACACAGAATTACATGACAAGAAAGGAAAACATGTCCCCCTCGCCCTCTCAAACATGTCTGAGATGCACACCACTATGGATATTTAATATGGTAGGCAATGCAAAAGGTCGAATGTAATAGAACCTATGTTCTATTACGATCTCTGTGAAGGAAAGAAAATCAAACTCTAGATCAAATAGCCGGATTGATCAGAGTTTGAAGGATTCTACAGAATTACACTAGATCAACAAGGGATCGACTACCACTAGATAAAACACTAAACAAAAACCAAACTGAATTGGGAAATAAGAACTAAGGAATTTGAAGAACATAGACTAGAATAGAGAAGAGAAGTACTCTGGAATTGAAAGGTGATAGGAAATTTAGCCAAGTCTGAATTAGAGAAAAAAACAACAGCATAAGAGCACTATTTTCCCCCTCAAGTCCCCCTTTTCTTCTATCACATTTACTAGCGATTACCCGTGTTTTCGACACAATGAACAATTTACTTCTTTTAATCAATTAAAAATATACGTAACTAACTCTTTAAAAAAATCAATAAAAAATGGAAAAAATCACAAAATCTATGAAAAATTCAATATTAGTTTTCTTTGAATCGTTTCATATAATTAAAAAAAATGACTAATCTATAATACAATACAACCACAGGCAAGAGGGAGAGGGAGAGGGAGAAGGAGAGGGAGGAAAAAAATTATTTTAAATTTTAATAATATTACTTACCAAAAAAAATTTTATAATATTATTGATAAAAATTATATAATATTATAGTCAATTTTTAAATTTTATGAAACGATTCTAAGAAAAATAATATTGAATTTTTCATAGATTTTATGATTTTTTTAAATAGTTGATAACGTATATTTTTAGCTGATTAAAAGAAGTAAATTATTCATCGTGCCGAATACAGTACTGCTAGTATTATATAATTCTTATCAATAATACTCTAAAAAAAATTAAAAAAAAAAAAACGTTTTCCCTCCTCTCCTTTCTTTCTGCTCTCTTTCTCTCTCCCTCTTGCCACGTAGGACAAACATTTGAAGTGACATTTGTCTCCAATACAAAATTCAAAATGTTGTATTAAATTATAGATTTAGCTATATATAGGGAGACAACCATGGGCCCATCATTCAGTTTCGGCTAAGTTCCCAATGCATAACAAATTCCATTGCAACGGGATTGCCAATGCAACAAATGCCATTACTCTTAACAATCGTGGGCCCATGGATAACCGGCTAGAATTGCTCGTCTTGATGATCTGGATCTTCGGCTAAGCTACCTGGTGGATATAACCACAAGGCAAGCTATATCAATTGTCATGATAGTCTAGGTTGCCCCGCTACACAGGTCGGCCTGACAATTCAAGTCGCCACAAGCACTGTAGGTTGTCACAAGCACTCAACTTAGGAAAATCTAAATGTCATGCCGAGCTAGAAGGTTAGTTGGATGAAAAGTCTAGACGTCATGTCGAGTTGGATGGTTAGACACAATGCCTAGCTGAAGGATTAGTCTAGACGTCCCGTCCGCCTAGCTCTAGTCGTCCCGTCCACCTTAAGCCATTCTATTACAACTCTCCGGCTCTCCCCCACTAGAAGAATTAGCTTGTCCTCAAGTTGAAACTCAGGAAATTGCTTGATGATGAATGAAGTATCTTCTCAAGTTGCTTGGTCCGTCGCCAAGTTATCCCATTCTATCAGTAGTTGTGCTACTTCTCTTCGTCTCCTCTTGATAACCCTCTCTCCTAACACTGCGAAAGGTTGCATTACAAAACTCTTTTCTTGATTCATCATGGGAGGATCCAAAGAGGGAGCAATGTTAGAGTCAATCCTCTTCTTGAGAAGGGAAACATTAAAGATTGGATGAATGGCAGAAGAGGAAGGCAACTTCAGTCGGTAAGCAACAGACCCGACCCTTTCTAAGATCTTATAAGGGCCATAATATTTGGCTGCCAATTTGAGATCCTTCATGATAGCAATAGTGGTTTGTCTATAGGGTTGCAATTTCAAGAATACAAAGTCACCCACGTCGAAACTATTCTCAACTCTCTTCTTGTATGGATACATCTTTTGCCAGCCTTGGGCGACCATTATATTGTCTACTAGCTTCTGGTTCAATTTCTTCATCTCAATCACATCTTCCACCGCGGCAACCAAAGAATAAAGGTTCCCCTCCTATCCAAGTTAAGGAGGGGTATAGCCATACAAGGCTTGGAAGGGGGTCATTTGCACACGGTGATGATAATGGGTGTTATAACACCACTCCGCCATAAGAATCCACTCAGTCCACTTCTCGGGTCCATGTAATGTCATGGTTCTAACGTAGTCTTCTACACAACGGTTCACCCTCTCTAATCCGAGTTGTGGAGGGGGTATAGCCATACAAGTCTTGGAAGGCAGTCATATGCACACTATGATGATAATGGGTGTTGTAAGTTGTAACACCACTCTACCATTGGAATCCACTCACTCCACTTCTCAAGCCCATGTAGTGTCATGGTTCTAAGGTAGTCTTCCACACAACAGGTCACCCTCTCCATCTGGCCGTCTAATTGAGGATGTTAAGCAGTAAAGATCGAGCTTGGTGCCGTAAAGTTTGAATAAGTCTCGCCAAAAGAGAGCGGTGAAAATTTTATTGTGATCAGACACGATCCTTTTTGGTATCCCATGCAACTTTGCCACTTGATCCAGGAACACTCAGGCAACTTTGGTTGTCGAGAAGGGGTGTGATAGAGGAATGAAATGTGCATACTTGGTGAAGCTATCCACAACGACCATGATACAATCGTGTCCTTCGGGCTTGGGTAACCCTTCAATGAAGTTCATGCTATCTCTTCTCATGCTTGCTTTGGAATGGGTAAGGATTGGAGGAGGCCACCATAATGTTGATGAAAAACCTTAACCTGTTGATATACATCAGAACTCCTAACAAATTCGGCCACAAATTCTCAAAGTTTAGGCCAAAAGAAGGATTGTTTGACTCGCTACCACGTCACTTCCTCTCCTCTCCTCCATGACCGACTTCAGTTGACCCATGTAAGGCGTCCACAATCTCGTGTCTAAAGTCGCCACCAGCTCCAACGCACAACTTGTCAACGTGCTTCAGTATTTGATTCTGCAATGAATAGGACGGCTTGGAGTATATATCGATAACCAACACAACCATTATCAACTCGATCTTTGAGTCGTCCACATAGCTCAACTCCAACTCCTTGATCCACTGGGCTACTACGGTAGAGACAACCATCAGTTCTGCGCCATGCCACCTTGATAAAGTGTCGGCCGTCACGTCTTCGTTGTACCACCTAGGAAGAGCATCGGCTGCCTTGGCCTCACTATTCCGCCTACGAAAAGCGTATCCAAATAAGGCATCAACTGACTTGTTCACAATCCCCTTCTTGTACAAGATGGAATATTGAAATTCAAGCAACTTAGTCATCCCATTGACTTGTGAGCAAATTGTCTGCTCCAACACATACTTCAAAGACTCATGATCTGTCTTGATTACGAAGAGTTTACTCATAAGAAAATATTTCCACCTCTACATTGTTGAGATCACCATTCACCGCAAGGAATTCCGTCTTGTAGATGGACAATTGTTGGTTCCTTTCTCCAAGGGCTTTGCTATGCATTAGAGTCGCTCCAATCCCCTTATCACAAGCATCACACTCCAGTACAAAGGGCTTGATGAAGTCGAGTAGGGCCAAAACAGGAGCTGAGCACATGATGTCTTTGAGCAATCCAAAGGCATCTTTGGCGTCTTTTCACTTCACTTAATGGTGTCATTCTTTAGCAGACTGGTCTACAGTTTGGTCTTGTTCCCGTACTCCTTCATGAACTTCCTTTAATATCCGATTAACCCGAGGAATCCTCTCAAGCCCTTCGATGATTTCGGCCTAGGCCATTGCTTCATCGCCTCAATGTTTAGCCGGATCAGTTTGTATGCCCTTGCCACCTGATGACGTGGCCAAGGTACTCTACTTGTCGTTGGCCAAAGAAATACTTCAGACTTCTTTGCAAATAACGAGTTTTCCCTTAATGTTTGCAAGGCAATCTTCAGATCGTTGTGGTGCTCGAATAAGGATGGGGTGTAGACTAGGATGTCGTCACAGAGCATCAAAATGAATTTTCGTAGATAAGGCTTCAACACATGATTCATCAAGGACTAAAAAGTGGCTGACAAGTTAGCTAATCCAAATGGCATCACCCGGTATTCATGATGGCCAGCATGAGTCTGACATGCCGTCTTAGAAACATCCTCCTCCGTCATCCTGATTTTATGGTACCCAACCTCAGGTCCAGCTTAGAGAACATATTCGTGCCATGTAGTTCATCTAGTAAGTCATCAATTATCAGAATGAGAAATGTGTCTTTAATGGTCAATTTAGCTGCCGATAATTGACAAAATATCTCCAAGTGTTATCCTTCTTTATTACCAATAGTACAGGGGAAAAAAAGGATGAGTGGCTAGGACGAATGATCTCTAACTTCAGCATTTCCTCCACCAATCTCTCTACTTCTGATGACTAAACCTATATGACCTTAGGCTCACAGGTTTGGTGTTCGGCTCAAGGGTTATGGAATGGTCATGGCGTCTCTGTGGAGGTAAGGAAGTGGGTTTAGAAAATACATCATCATACTCAAACAATAGGGTTTGAAGTTCATTAGGGATCTCAGCCGGCTTGGGGTAAGTCAAGTCGACTTCTAGGGAATACAATTGGCACAACATCCCATACTTGGCCTTCCTAGAGATCTTCCCTTCCTTCTGTACTATAGCCTTACCGTCTAGGCTGCTTGTCCCCCTTAATTCCATCATCTTGCCATCTTTCTTGAACGAGATCTTAAATTCATGAAGGTCTAGGGTCATTGGAAAGTACTTCATCTTAATCGAATCTCAGGACCATGTCATATGTCCCCAGGTAAGAATTTTTAGGTTAGCCTCGAAGGGACTCCTATTCATAGTCCACATAAACCCCAGACACGTAGCAGTACTTATCATGTTCTCTCCGTTAGCTACAACCCCCTTGAGGGGAGTCATGTCCATCACACAACAATCAACGTTTTGGACTACGAATGAGTCAATGAAACTAGAGGAAGCATCACTATCAATCAAAATGATTAGCTCAGTCATCCCAACTCGCCTCTTAATCTTCAAAGTGCTCAGAGATGATGGGTTGACCAACATATTCACATACACGATCAACACTGGAGAGTGGAAGAGTATATCGAGAAGTTTGAAGAGTTGAGGTACCAAATGCTACAGAGGATTGCTCAGAGGTCGTGGCCAACATATTCGGCCACGACCTCCAAAGATTTGGTCAACACCTCTTCTTCCTCATCTTTGTCATCTTCCTTGAAGTCGTCACATTCTTCCATCGTCCGCAATTGCCTCCCTTTACACACATGACCAAAGGTGAACTTCTCCTTGCATTTGAAATAGAGGTCTCTAACCTTCAGGTCGGCTAAGGACTTAGAGTCAAGGGTGGGTGTTTTGGTGAATGTGGCGGCGGCTTGTGAAGGTGGCTTGGTATTCTATTAAGTGGAGTTGATGTAGTTAGTTCGGCTAGGGTTGTGTACGGGTTTTGGTTCTTTTCATGCTCGCCTCCACCAACCACTCTTGGAATTTAGCTTGTTGGAAGGTTTGGTAAAGCGTCTCCGACCTCAATATTTTCAGCATAGGTTTCAAATCCTCCCTCAACCCCCCAATGAAGCTAGAGATGAAGTAAGCATCATTGAGAGTAGTACTCCTCAGTAGCATTTGGTACCTCAACTCTTCAAACTTCTCGATATACTCTTCCACCTTTCCCCTATGCATAGGGATGGCAACGGGTCGGGTTCGAGACGGATCATCTTATAGCTATACCTGTATTTAATTTTAATCGGATCGGATCAAAATTTAGGGCGGATCGGGTTGGGTTTTATTCGGGTTTGCGAAAATCATATTGATCCATTGAAATTCATTTAATAATTGTTGCTTTAATTAATTTATCTGAAAATATATATATACAAAATACCAATATATATAAATTCATAATTATTTCTAAAATAATTCTTTAACATTTTATACATAATACACTTCATATATATACATACATACATATAAACAAATATCATATCCATATGTGTACAGCGTATTAGTTTCAGGTCAATATGCTTCGATCATACACACACACACACACATAATTATCTGAATTTAGGAAGGATTAAAACTCTAATATTCTATTTCATTGGGTCGCGGGTCGGATCGGATCAGGTCGGATCACCCTATATTTATATCCGAACCAAATATTAATCGGATCGGGTCAGATCGGATAAAAACCGGATCGGATCGGGTCGGGTTAACCGGGTCGGGTCAACTGGATCGGATTAAAATTGTCATCCCTACCTATGCATCAGCCAGTTAAACTCCATAACTATATCAATGGCAAAATCTTCACCAAATCTACTCATCATTGTCTCCCTCAACTCTTCCCATTCAACCTGCCTATGACCTTCAACATAGCCATACAACTAATTTCCAGCTCTTCCATTAAAGTACATCATCGCATATCTCACCATCATATCCCATGATACATTCATAACGGAAAAATAACGTTTTGCCTTACGTAACCAGGATCTTGTATTGGATCCATCAAAAGTTGGAAAATTGATCTTAGGTTGGTGGTGGGGTTGTTAGTAAGATGGAACATGCATATATGATTGTTGGTGCATGGATGACGTCGAATGTGGGGTTGGTAATTTTGTTGCGGTTGTGTCTAGGTTGAGAGGAATAGGCCATATAAGGTGGAGTTTATGGGATTGATGGATGATGATTTGTTTGGGTGTGAGAGGTGTAAGGTGGAATGGCAGGTCCTTCGATATGTATTCAATTAGGCAAGAGTGCGGATGATGATTCTCCAATCACCAGATTTGCATTAAGACTTTCAAAGTAAAGAGGTTTACCATCTCCTGAATCTTCATGTGACTCCTTCCTCTTGGTAGATCTAACTTCTTCCCGAACCTCTTGGATCATACTCTGCTGCCGATTAAATAGAACCTTCATCTCGTCTCTACTTTTCCCCCTTTGCTGATCAAGGATCATCATCAAGTCCTCTTGAGATAGTTGTCTCTCTTGCCTCAAGATCATGAGAGGGGTGGATAGATTCCAAGGAACTGTTGGACGATCCCTCCCCTGCCTTTGCCATCGGTGCTTGCTCTGTAATGGGATCAATTACCTTCCCAGATCTGGTGGTCACCATTGTTGAACTGGATCAGAATTCACATGGGAAAATATGGCTGGATCGAATATCTGATCTGACCAACTGTAATAGAGCATAGGTTCTATTACGATTTCTGTGAAGGAGTGAAGCTCAAACTCTAGATCAATTGCATATTACAACACAAGTCTAGATGCCATGCCGGGCTAGAAGGTTAGTTGGAGAAGAAGTCTAGGCACCGTGCCGCAATGGAAGGTTAGACGCCATGCCTAGCTGAAGGAGAAGTCTAGATGCCCCGTCCACCAGACTAGTCCTCCCGTCCGCCTTAAGCTATTCTATTACATCGAAAAATGATATACACCGACTAAAAGTTTGAGCTCCAAAATGCTCAAAGCATGTACAACTTTTTTCCCTGATTCATGGTGCTGGTCAGTTGCATGAAAAGAATCTCAGAAGCTGAAGTTTGTTACCGTCTTCAAAATCATTTAACTCCAGCGACCGCCAATCTCGGTGAATCAACAAGAAAATCTAGTTCCATTCCCCCCGCCCCCGCCCCCGCACAACATTGTTAAATTAAATCATTACAACCATCCCAATACCAATTGCATATTACAACACAAATCGTAAATTGAACATCTCACAAGAGTCCAGATACATAAATGCATGGACGATATTCACGGGATTTCTCAAGAAATAATGTAACCTACCAATTGAATCCATTACGCAAAAAGGATAAGAATTGTAGTTCATTTCAATCACATAAACACATGTTTGCAACACATAAGCAGCAAAAAGCACAACATAAGCAGAATCCACATAACAATCATATCTTCAGTTACCCTACTGATTCACCATGTGCGATAAATACCCAATTGAATCATTAATTATGCAATATCAATGCAATAACCATTAAATTGACAGTTTTGAAGTACGCAAAACAAATCTGAGGCAGATGCTAAGAAGTAATCATCAATCAACAAGAATGAGTTTTAATCGTCATAAACTGCAATGCTTCAGAGAGATGTCAATGACTTCTTCTCAACTCGATCAATTGCACATAAACCAATGCGACAATGGACACTTACAAGATGTTTTTTTTTACTATGTATTCATTCAGTGTTTCAAGGTGTATATGTACAGGAGATGCACGTGCAGGAGAAAGGAAAGTACAGAGAGTGCCAAAAATACACAACACAAGATCCATGATCTGCGGCAATCAGGTAATGCTATTTCCTTAACTAGAGCTGATCTGCTAGTACTAGCTTGATGTGCGCTGATTGGAACCACTCTCCATTTGTATAGGAGTTTGATCTTGTGTGATGGTTTCCTTAATACACACCCACCCGCAAGATTGAGCCGCACTCACGAAGGCCAATCTTGTTGCATAAAATAGCAGTACATTCTCGAGATAGGGGTTTTATGGGTGTTGAGGGTGTGAATCCCACATCGAGAAATGAAATTTTACAAAAGGGTTTATAAGGGTTTTGAACAACTCTATCCATTACCAATTGATTTTAAATGTGAATCATAAGATACTTTATCATGGTGTCAAAGCAGATTGCCCATGTGTGAAAGCCCAATGGCCACACGTGCTCCACGTCACCCAAGCTGTCCATGTGTTAGACTTGAAAATACATCACGTACGGAGGCGTGTTGAAGGTGTGAATCCGACATCGGACAAATGAAACTTTACAAAAAGATTTATAAGGATTTGGAACAACTTTACTTATTATCAATTGGTTGCTACTTTATCGGTGAGCAAGTCGAAAAGTTGATCCGATGTATGTACATGGCGAACATGAAGTCGCCCTTGTTAACTATATCACGGACTAAATGAACATCGATTTGGATATGTTTGATGCGAGAGTGATGGACCGGATTGAGACTCAAATGTGTGGCGCTTAAATTGTCACACAAGAGTTGGTGGATCTAGAAGTACATACCTAAGTTCAGCCAATAAGTGGCGAGGCCACATGGTTTCCCAAGTTGTGAGTGCAAGTGCTGTGAGTGTAAGTGCCCGATACTCTGCCTCGGTAGAGGACCTTGTCACATCCTGTTGCTTTTTGGAATACCATGAGACCGAATTGCCCCTAAAGAAAATGACATAGGCTGAAGTTGAGCTGCGATCACCTAAGTTTTTTTGCCCAATCTGCCTCAGTGTAGGAGAGCAGTTGAAGAGAGTCCCCACAATGTAGGTGAATACCATGAAAATGGTCTGTTTAAGATACCTAAGAAGTCTCTTTGCGGCACTCCAATGTAGTTGGCTTGGTTTGTGCATGAATTAAGACGGTTTATTGATTGTGTAGGAGATGTTAGGGCGGGTGAAGGACAGATATTACAGCACCCCAATAACACTGTGACAGGTCGAGGCATCTATTGCGGCACTGTCGTCAAGTGACTAAAGACCAATGGAGGTGGCCAATGGGGTGCACACAACTTTTGTCGTAACCATGTCTATTCTGTCAAGAAGGTCCCACATACTTGTGTTGGGAGAGAAACATACCAGTGAAAGTTGGAACCACCTCAATACCAACGAAATAACCAAGAGGACCCATGTCTTTGAGAGAAAATCGAAGCCCCAAATTATAAATCACAGATTGCAGAAAAACCGCATCATTCCCAGTAAGTATGAGGTTGCCGACATAGACGAGAAAGAAAACCACAATAATACTATGCTTATAGATGAATAGGCAGTGATCAGCCGCGTATCAGTGAAAACCCAATACAGTGAGAGCATGGGCTAGAGCAAGGTACCACGTCCGAGGAGCATGATCAGGCTTGTCTTATTGATGAAACCAGGTGGTTAGGACATATATACAGCTTGGATTAAATTCCCATGGAGAAAAGCGTTGTTGACGTCCATCTATCTTAAGGTCCATCGGTTCATCATGGCTATAGAGAGAATCAGGCCAACTGTAGTCGGCTTGACAACCAGACAGAAGGTTTTGAAGTAATCAACTCCGGACCGCTAAGTGACACCACGAGCAACCAGTCGAAATTTGTAGCAGTCGATGTGCCCATTGGGCAATCGCTTGATTCAAAAAATTCATTTGTAAGTGACCAAATTTATATTATGAGGGTGAGGAACTAAGATCCATGTGCCATGGCAAACCAAAGTTGTGAGCTCCTACAAAATCGCCTCATGCCACCTTGGGTCTCTGGCCTACACAAATAGGTTCAAGAGACTCAGGGATAAGGTGCTTGGTGGCTAGATGGATTTGCTTGGCTTAGAAGATGTTGTTCTAGAATGTGTGATCATGGAGTGAATTTGTTGAGGCTGAGGTTTTAAAATTGGTGTAGGGTCGGGGGAGGATTAGCAGAGAGGAGGGAAGGGATAGAGGGTGAGTGGGTGAGTTTGTGGTGGGGCTAGGGGGCATATCAGGCCCAAGCGGTGAAGCGATCAGGGATATGGGAGATAAGGATGGGGCTACTGATGAAGGGGCAGAGTGGGCCACGGATTAGGCGGGGCATGATGGGCCAGTGTGATTCACCTGTTGGACGGGCTGAAGAGAATCATGGGTTAAAACGAGTAGTGACTTATAGGTCCCTCCTGACGAAGGCAATGTGAGCATGAGTGTTAGTAGTAGTAGTTAACTCGCCAAGAAATTGGGACATAAAATAGAACATGGCAAGAGTGATAGTGTTGATTATCATGAAGGGCCTCATAGAGATGAGCATTTTAATTTTAGTAGCCGCCAAAAAATCGACATACAACCAACTTTTGTTAAAGCTTATGGGAGTTGTATGGACAAGTGTAGGGAAAGCAAAGACACCCAAAGGTGTGGAGCTTATGAAAATTTGGCTTGCGACCAAACAAGGCTTCAAAGGGAGATATATTGCAAAGAAGAGGAGTGGGCATCCAATTGATGAGATATGTGGTTGTGCAGAAAGCATGTGGCCAATAAGAAGAGGGTAATGACGCAGCAATGAGTAAGATGAGACCAATTTCAACGAGATGGCGATGGCATCGCTCCGAAGTGCCATTTTGTTGAGATGTGTGGGGAGCGGTATGAGATGACTAATGCCTTGAGAAGTGAGATAATGACGGGGAGCTATGAACTCGCCTCCATTATCGGAGTATAAGTTTTTGATCGGATATTGAAATTGCTTTTCAACCAATTGTTTGAATTGAGGAAAGATGATACGATCATCCCATTTATGCGACATGGGGTAAAACCACATGTATGTCGTATAATGATCCACAAGTAAGAGATAATATGAAGAACCATCTACACTCGTGGTGGGGGCTAGACCCTATACATCACTATAGACCAACTCAAGGGGGAAGAACTTGTGACTTGTGAGACCTGTCTTGTTAAAGGGGAGTCAGTGAGCTTTATTAAGAGAACAAGATGAAAACACCATGACCTTAGATCCTTGTTTGTCAAGTGGTGAACGAAACAAAGAAATGAGACTGGTCACAAGCTTAGATGATGGATGACCCATGCGATGATGCCAATTGCCACCCATCTAGAGTGGTATGTTCATGAAGATTGACTTGAAAAGGTGAGGATGTCGATTCTGGAAATGGGTACACGTTATGCTCACATTTTCCTTGAAGAAGAGTCGCCCCCGTACTCCGATCCTTCACCAAGAAATAATATGGGTGAAATTTAATAATAGCATTGTTATTTTTGGTGAAATGATGTACGGAAATTGATTTTTCTTGATTTACGGAACATAAAGAGTGTTGTTAAAGTTAAAAGTGTGAGACGAAGATTGAAGTTTGAGAGAAACTATATGTGAAACCGACATTCCATATCCATTTCCATGAACCACTTTATATGTACCATCATATTCAGAACGAATAGTGAGTTGGGAGAGATCTGATATGATGTTATGGGATGCGCCTAAGTCCATGAGCCGTTTGTCAAGAACAGGAGACTGAGCAGTGGAGAAATTTGCAACTACTTCAGAGAGGATAAACTTTTTGCACTATTTGGCTGAATGTCCGACCATACCACATAGCTGACACTTACCCTTATATCCAATGGGGGTATGCGTGTTGGGTGGTCCACTTGCGGGCTTATGCGAGACAAGAGGGCTTGATGCTTGAGGCTAAAAAGAAGAGGATGTCGGTGGACGCACCCCCCCCCCCCACACACACACACACACACACCCACCCTAAGGTAGCGTGCTTG